>APFE030380464.1:153393-198876 GCA_000404065.3 Pinus taeda | reverse complement strand
CCCGCCCGCCCGTTAGAGGTGGCTTGAAAATTCAGATTATACAAATAAAAAATTTATGATATATTTTCGTTGTTAATTTAAGTTAATATGTTTTTGTTATTTACTGATTTATGTGTTTCTATTTTTCAGGAAAATGGCATCAAAGAAAATTTATGTGAATGTTTCTAGACCAAAGACTCTTAAAGGTGCATCTTCAAGAAACATTGGTGAACGAACTCCACCTAAGCTCATGGATACAAATCTTTCAAGCACCTCAAGTGATAAGAATATAATTTCAGACTGGAATAATTCAAAAGAGGTGAAATTTCCATCAAGAATCTGGTATGTGAAAGAAAAAGAAAGCACAAATATGAATATATATCTATATATTGATATACTAAATGATAATGGAATTTTTGAGGTGATGGGAAGAGTCATAGATATGTGTTCGATACCAGACACTGAAGTTGTTTACGTACTTACAAAAGCTCCCAAGTCACATGAAAGGATTAAATACTGACTATCATATTCATTGTATCACATGAGAGAGGTATCTACAAAGTCGTGTAAACAAATCCTAAATGAGATGACACAAAACATCGTAAATATTGTTATTTATATTTGTATTTTGAATTCTTGAAAGTGTCTCGCTATATTTTTTAACTTTTTTTTTATTGACATATGATATTTTGTTTGGCATAATTTTTTTGAAAGTTGTTCAATTAGGTTGGGAGGCATTCATTTCATAGAGCATGATATCATGAAAGTTGTCAGTAGTTTTTACTCAGTGTCAGAAGAAGATATGGAAAACAAGCAAAATGTAGTAATTGATGATGCTACAAAACTACATCCAAAGAATCAGAAAAAAAGGCCTTTGGTGGATAAATCTAGCAAGGGTAAACAAGTTTCTTTTAAGGACGATGAAGTTGAAACTGACAATGAAGCATATGTTGCCATTACTGAAGATGACATTGGAACTGAGAAGATCTGTAAAAGACCAAAAGTAACAATGCCCAAGAATAAATCTATTGAGAATGTTATGACGAAGAAAAGTAAAGTTGAAGATTTTGAAGTAGTCATTACTAGCAGTCAAGAACCTAGTGAAACTTCAAAGGAAAGAAGAGAAATCATTACACCAGGAGCTGATTTAGATGATGGCAGTATCAAAACAAAACAAAATGCCATTCGAAAGAATTTAACAAAGAGAAACTTAATTGATGGTGGTCGTACATTTCAGCTTAATGTTAGACAAACCTATAAGGCAAGTGAAGGACAATGTTAATATCAAGTCAGAAAGCCACATCATCTGCATGTTCACAACTTGAAGACATTGATGAGGTATAATCCATATGCTCATGTGGTTAGTTATGTGCTTCTTGTTGATCCACTTCAAGTTCCCACAAAGAAGCATTTGATAAGTCAAAATGTTTTGAATACAATTATTATGTGCTTGGGGGGAACCATTTTGTAGAAGCTCAAAGATAATTGATGGAGGAATATCCTAATAACCCACATTTTGAAACAATGAAATGTATCATTTATGCTAGCTTATCAGAAACAGAAGAAAAGTTAGTGGCATGGAATCATAATTCAGATAATGAATATAGGATGTTTATGACTTTCATCCAAAGGGTTAAATTTATTCATAGTGAATTTCAAGAAAAATGTGGTGGGGATAGGATAAATGTTACTGCAGATTTCCAAAAGGAATATTGTATGGAAATAGGCTATCAAATTGAAGAGAAAACCAAGTAAAAAGGTGGAAAAGGCAACAAAAATAGTGATTTATTCAGAGGTGTTGATAACATTTTCTAATTGGCATTTAGAACTGGATATGTTTGGAAGTTGATTGATGAGATTTTTAGCATGTGGGAAGACATTGGCATTAAAAACCAGAGGGTAAAAAAGTCTAAGCCATTGATATGTAGCAACAATAAATCAGCTCCTAAACTGAAGCAACTTCCAGACGATATGACTATCACACCTTGGAGGGCGATGCAAGGAGTGAAAGATGAAAAAATTGTCAAAACAATATTGTCTCGTGTGAGGTCAGGGGAATTATCATTGAAGGAAATGTTTGAAGAATTTCAAAAGTAAGTTTTCTGAATTATTTTTATTTATTTCTAGATTATGGTTATCTTTTAAATAAAACATGTTGTTCTTGGTAGTATTTTTTTATACATACCATTATATTAAATTTTTGTTACTTTATCTATGCAGTCACAAAGTTTAGATGAAAATTCAAGAACAAATGGTTAGATTTTTGAATGAAGATAGTTGGGATGATGTTGTACGCAACTATCCAAATTCAAGTTCTACATCAACATTAAAAGATTTTTATCTTGCATTTAAAAAGGTATCTTGATTGATACATTCATTTTTATTCATCTATGTACTATTTTTAATTTATAACTTACACATATATTTGTTTATTTTATAAAAGATGAGGAAGGAAGACAATGGAGCACCAGATAGTTTCAAAACCTTTATTGAAAAAATAAAGATCAAAAGACTGAGGAAGCAACGTATTAAGAATGTTGAACTTGATCCAACTCTTAATGATTTCATTTGGAATGGGCTAGATACTATTCAATAGCAAGTAATACAAGGCGACTGTGAAGACATTGCTAAATGCATACCGAAAAGGGATTATGCCCTAGTTATTGAAAATATTCAATATTCCAAACATTTACTATGATATTGACCTTATACTTATCAAGCTCTTAATAAAGTGGTTGCGAGATTGGTAGAAGTGACGTCATCATCATTATGGAGATTTGTGACATTTCATTCAGACACACAATTGGCAATGATATTGTCAAGCTTCAAGGGGAAAACAAATCCAAGGATGCAGCTTACATGGTAAGATGTTTAAAATGTATATTTGATTAATGTTGAAAAATTCATTTATGTACAAGTTAATTAAACTTTTACTATTTCATGTTACAGGCAAAAGTCAAATCTTCTTAACAATGAAGATACACAATTTATAAATGATTGTGAGTTCATTCATATTGATAGTTGGGCAAAATATGATAGCCATATGTTTATGATTTTTAATCGCGTAAACGGAAAGAGTCATAGCCATATACTGACTTATGATGCCGTTGTGAGAAAACTAACATATGAAGACAAATAAACAAAGAGAGAGAGAGTTAACATTTATCAAAAACCACAATTATTGATTAACTATCTTATAGACATATGTTCAAATGAAGGAGATTGGGTTTTGGATTTATTTTCTGGCTCAAATAAGTTTTATTATATGGAATTGAACTTCAATATGTTATTTTTTTTAATTAATATGTCATTGTACTAATTTACTTCATTATTTCTTTTGTGCTTGATAATTAGGAACAACGCTAGCATGCTACCTTCAAAAAGGAAGAAATTGCATTGCAATTGAGAAAGATCCATTATAGTGCAATTTCATTCAACAAAGAATTAATGCTCTTCAATTTCTTCCAGATGCAATGCAAGAAATTGGGTTGAAGAAAGGGGACTTTAGTGAATCACGTGTGGCAAAAAAGACAAAGCAACCCCAACCACCATTAGATGGAATGTTTGGAAAGACATACATTGGGAGATTCGCAGACATCAAAGATCCATTAGAAGAGGAAAATGAGCAAAAAGAAGTAGAAAATATTGTGGAAGAAGACAATGATGAAACTCTAGAGGACGAAGAGTTTGGATTATGTGACATTGTTGATTAAATTTAAGTTATGCTTGGAAATCAGGTTTTGCAATGTTTTGACTTTGACATTTTATGAGAAGAATAATCAATCAATTAAGGTTTTTATGCATTCAATCTTTGTAATATGTGATTTTCGCATTGATTTTTAAGTTAATCATTATTTTTTGAAAAAAAAAATGATTATTATTATTTTTTTGACATGAAATTCATAAAAAAAACTATTATTTAACCATTTTTAGTTAAAATTTTCGTATAAAAATTGTGATTTTGACATGTCAATTCTAGCAAAAAATTATCAAAAACATTGTAGTTTTTTTGTTATATTATTTATCAAAGTTAATATTTATTTTTTTTTATGTCCATTGTTTAAAAATGTTGTTTTTTAGAAACAATTATATTTCATGTGGATGAAAATTAATTAAGAATGTATAAATTGGTAGTATCGAAAATTCACATATATCGACTTTCTATTTAAATGCAAACATAAAACCTCCACTACAAAAAATAAAAATAAAAATAAAAAAAAAGAAAATATAAAGAAAATGACCACTTCAAAAACTATCAAATTTAGAAAATAATTATATACATTTTATACATTAGAAAATTTAAAGTCAAAAAATAAGTCTTTTAAAAAAAGGGTGTGATGCAGAATACCCACTTTTTAAAATCAACATGAAAATCACTACCATTATAAAATGTAATGTACATAAAAAAAAAATAAAGTGCCAAAAAATATGCTCTAAAAAAACATGTGTGTTCTGCATCACCCCTTTTCAAAATCAGGTCACTTTTTTGCTATCTCTACGAAACGGGTAACAGTATCAGTTTCCGTTTCAAAGTTTACACTATTGAAAGTATAGCTAGTTACTTCTTAGGTATAAATGAGATTGTTCATTGCATGAAGAACTTGGGTGAAGAGATAAAAGAAGTTACTTTAGTTGAAAATATTTTAAGATGCTTGTCTACTAAGTTTGAATCAAAAGTATCTGCCATAGAAGAAAGGTAGGATCTTTAGACTATTACTATGACACAGCTGCACGAAATCTTAATTGTTTCCGAAATGAGAGAAGGAGGTCCATCAGGCATGAGAAAAGCTGCATTCAAAGCTTCAGGAAGGAAGAACTCAATGAATCATGACATATTTCAGAAGGAGAGGAAGAAGCAAACGTTGTCAAGAACCTTCAACGGGGTTCCAGAAGATTCAGAGGTAAACTACCCTTCAAATGTTTTGCTTGTGGAAGAGTTGGTCATTATGCTGCCAAATTTCCTCATAAAAATAAGCTTGATAAAGGTAAGGATTCAACAAAATGGAATAGAAAGCAAAGTGTAAGTAAGATGAGCTACTATATGCATGAAGATTGTGATGGTTTATCAAATAGTGATGAAGATGAAAATAGTAATGACTATAGACTTCTGATAGCTTTTGAAGATGATGATTTCCTGGATGCTTTAAATGAAGATGACTTTTATGAAGAAATCTCTAAACTCAGAATCCATTTAGAAGAAAAGAATATGATTATAGATACTCTGACATTCCAACTTGCTGAAAGATAAAAACACAATGAAAAACTAGAATATGAAATTGTGGGTCTAAGAAAGGATATTGAGAAAACAAAATCTCTCAATCTTAGATTTGCTAAAGGATCAGAAACCTTCAATGAAATTATCAAAGTGCAGTGTTCTCCTCTGATAAAGGCAGGTCTTGGATATATTGAAGAAGCATCCCAAGCACAGAAGTCATCAACCTCCACTAAAAGCTATCTTGATGCAGCAAAGAACAATGAACAATTTGACAATCGACAACAAAGGCATAAAGCAGATCACTAGGTAAATCAGGCTCAATTTACTTCAAGGATGAACATAAGCTACAACCAACCTCAGGTAAATCATAATTAATCTATCTCAAGAATGAATATCAATAGCAACTACAATCACCAGGTCAGTAGATTCGATAATTGCAGGAACTTCTTTATTGGCCAATGTTTTTCATGTCATAACTTTGGACACAAAGTTGCTTAATGTGTTTCTTACAAGACCATCATGACTAGAGAAGCACAAAATCAAAGGAATGTGACAGGGATCATGAAACAGACCTACAATAAATTTTCTCTTATTGAAAATGAAATAGAATGCTCTATCTGCAACAACTTCAGTCATGAAGAATCTGAATGCAGAAGTAAATTTTGGCAAACATCTCAAAAGGAGAAAACTTCATTAAATCCCAAAATATGTTGAAAGAAAGAACCACAAACATAAATATGTGGTATAGCCTTGTATGTAGAAGGACAAGAAAATCAGTGGTACATCGACAGTGGATGCTCGAAACACATGACAGGTGATAAAGAAAAACTTCAGTCATATAATGCCTCATAAAAGGAAAATAAGGTCTCCTTTCGAAATGACACTCCTGTTGTCATAAAAGGTAAAGGTTTTATTCTCTTAAAAGAAAAAGTTAAAGCTGGTATGTATGTTAATGGTCTAAAGCATAACCTATTGAGTGTTAGTCAAATGTGTGATCAAGGAAATGAAGTAGTATTTCGATCAAATGAATGTCTTGTTTGTGAGCTTGATACAGGAGAAACTGTGATCAAAGGTATAAGAACTCCAAACAACTTATACATACTCAAGGGAGGACAACAACAATGCTATCTAAGAAAAAATGATGAACACTGGCTCTGGCATAGAAGATTGGGGCATCTAAGCTTCTCTCAAATAAGAAAAACATGCAGATTCCAAGTTTTTCGTGATCTTTCTGATATCAACATCCCATAAAATACAATATGTAACTCATGTCAATTTGGTAAGCAAACCAGAGCGCACTTCCCTGAAAAAGAAGGATCAGCTAGTAAGCCTCTTGATCTTGTTCATAATGATTCATGTGGACCATCAAGGAAAAAGTCACCTCATGGAGAGGAATACTTTATATTGTTCATTGATGATTTTTCCAGAATGCGTTGGATAGGGCTTCTAAAGCATAAACATGAAACACTTGAAAAATTCAAAGCCTTCAAAGCTTTGGTTGAAAATGAATCAGATCGCAAAATCAAATGCCTCAGATCTGATCGAGGAGAGGAATTTACCTCGGATGAATTCTTTGAATTTTGTGAAGAACATGGAATAAAAAGGAAATTCTCCACTGCAAGGACTCCTCAGCAAAATGGAGCAGTAGAAAGCATGAATAGAACTATTAAAAAAATGGCTCATGTTATTCTAGATGAGTTCGGAACTCCTGTCACCTTTTGGGGTGAAGCTGCATTCTCTGTCGTCACCGTTCTCAACCAAGAAAATGTTCGGGTAAACAGAACTCAAACTCCACATGAACTTTGGTATGGTAAGACTTCTACTGTAAAATACTTCAAAGTTTTTGGAAGCAAATGTTACATTAAAAGGACTGATGAAAAACTTGGCAAGTTTGAACCTAGAGTAAATGAGGGCATTTTCCTTGGTTACTCTTCCTGAATTAAAGGATATAAATGTTATAATAAAAGACTTGGGAAAATTATTGAAAGTATTGATGTTGTAGTTGATGAAGCATGCAAAAATCCAAAGTAGGTAACAACCAAAGATTTTGGAGAAGATGAGGATTATCCTCCCACATCAAATCAGACTAATTCTAAAGAAGAAACCAATGAAGCACCAGAAGAACAGATAACGACAAAAGAAAAGACTCCATCTAGGTATGTTCAGAAAAAACATCCATAGACTCAAATTTTGCGACAAAAAGAGGTAGGTGTGCAAATAAGAAGAACTATTACAGAAGCTTCAAGCTATCTAGCATTGCTTTCCTCCATCGAACCTCAAAATGTAAATGAAGCATGCAAAGATGAACGATGGGTCAAGGCCATGAATGAATAACTTGAGCAAATTGAAAAGAATAATACTTGGGAATTAGTTCCTAGACCTCATGATAATAATATCATAGGAACCAAATGGATATTCAAAAACATGCTGAATGAAAATGGAGAAGATATTAGAAACAAGGCCAGACTTGTTTGTAAAGGATATGCTCAACAAGAAGGTATAGATTTTGAAGAAACTTTTGCACCTGTTTCTAGACTTGAAGCCATAAGAATGTTCCTTACTCTTTCTAGTTTTCAAAAATTCAAAGTATACCAAATGGACATAAAATCTGCCTTTCTTAATGGAGACTTAGAAGAAGAAGTATATATTGAGGAACCAGACGGGTTCATTCTTGGAAACGATGCAAAACTTGTATGCAGACTCAAAAAGGCTCTCTATGGTCTAAAACAAGCTCCAAGGGCCTGGTATTATCGTCTTGAAAAATACCTCCATCAACAAGGTTTTTCAAAAGGATCAGCTGATAGCAATCTATATACAAATATTGACAATAATAAATTGCTAATACTTGTTGTGTATGTTGATGATATCATTTTTGGTAGCAATGAAGAAGCCATGAGTCAGAATTTTGCTTCAGTAATGTAGCAAGAATTTGAAATATTCCTGCTTGGTGAGTTTATATATTTTCTTGGTCTACAAGTTCAAAAAAATAAATATGGTATTTTTTTGTCACAAACCAAATATCTCAAGCAGATCTTGAAAAAATATGGCATGGAAGGTTCAAAACCAGTATGTATCCCAATGATAACATGATGCAGTCTCAACTCAAATGATGAATCAACAACAATACATCAACCAACCTACAAATCCATGAGGCAGTCTGCAATATCTAATAGGTACCCGACCAGACATCATGCATGCAGTGGGAATAGTTGGAAGATTCCAAGAAAATCCAAAGGAATCACACCTTTACGCAGTCAAAAGGATTTTCAAATATCTTCAAGGAACACAGAATTTTGGTTTATGGTATCCTAGAGATACAGATCTTACACTTCATACATATACAGATGCAGATTGGGCAGGAAGAGTTGATGACAGAAAAAGAACTAGTGGCAGTGCATTCTATATGGGTTCCAGATTAGTGTCTTGTTTCAGCAAGAAACAAAGTTCAATTGCATTATCTATAGCTGAAGCAGAATATGTGGCTACTGCATCTTGCTGCACACAACTCCTTTGGAGGATGCAAACATTGCAAGACATTCAAATCACATGTACTCCACCCATCTCCATTCTATGTGATAATACAAGTGCCATCAGTATTTCAAAGAATCCAGTCATGAATTCCAAGACCAAGCACATACCCATCAAATATCATTTTCTACGTGAACAAGTGCTTGAACAAAAGGTCAAATTGGAGTATGTTCCCTCCAAAGAATAGGTTGCTGATATATTCACCAAACCACTGCCCAGAGAGACATTTGAATATCTCATACATAAGTTGGGAGTAGTTGATGCATCATCCTTCTGTTAACAATTATATATTTCAAAGAAAAGTGGTTATACGCGAGTTTCATGAAGTGTAGCTATGTACATATGTAGGTTTCTATAGATACAGTTGTGTATATGTTGGTTTGAAGAAAAACAGTGGGCCAGACTTAAGATAAAAGGAGTATGATATGGTTATGACAGCGATCAGCTGGCATAGGTTCAGGGGGAGCATATGCTTCTAATAATGCATTGTTGGCATTATCTTAGAAGATCTTGGTACAAATTCACAATTGTTTTTTATTCATGTGGAACATGTTCAAGGGGAGATCATGGTTGCTGATCTCAATGCTAATTAATAGATGTTGTTGATGATAGTTTCTAATGACCATCATGGTATTGTTTCAAATATTTGGTCTCTATGTCATGAATATATATTTTTTTTAATGTCACGGTCATGCAACGACCGATTTTGTTAGCCCACTATGCATGGGATGGATGATGTAATGTTCTTGTTTTGACATGTATGAACAATTGGTATATCCCTTCTTGGTTGGGTGGATGAGTCAAACTTGGTATATCCCCACTTGGTTGGGAGATGGATGTATGTATGAGTAATTGGTGATAGGAAGGTCATTTATGATGTATGTATAGAGTCATGTTCTTCTTTTAGAACATATTTTTGTAGATATTCAGGGGGAGCATGGAGCTCAATTAGCACACTTCAGCATATCAGAGAAAGTCGCACGAACTCGGGGGGAGAATAACCCTTTGCCCTTGATGACAAAGGGGGAGAGTGACTTGGGGTTGCCATCAAGTCCAAAAGGGGAGATTGTTGGAATTATGACACAAATTTGGCACCATGACACAGGTGTTGTCCTTGATGGCAACTCACTCTGATGACAGATCACAGTTCAGACCTACAAAATGAAGAAAGAAAGGTATATGTAGGTTCCTCATTGACCAAGCCACGTGTACACGCGGGTTAGTAGACCAAAAGGAGCGTATAATGTACACACACACTTTCACAGAAGGAAAGGCGTGTACATGATGGAAAACTAAGTTTTGGTCCATGGTATTTGGCTCATGGTATTTTGATCCATGGTATTGGTCTACGGTATCTGGTCCGGAGTGTTGACCCCAGGTATTTGTCCAAGGTATTGGTCCTAAGTGGTTTTGGTCCATGGTATTAAATAAGGCCTAAGACTATAAAAGGAGGAGAAGTTCATTAGGCAAAGGCACTGAAGTATTGAATATCTGATGAAGAGAAAGATCTAGTATACAGGTTATTGGGTTATGGTGCATAGTTGGATCTGAACCAAGGATGAACCTTAGTGCTTGATGAAGGATAAGATCTAATGATGGGTCATGATCTTAAGGATTGAAGTGAAGTATCTTTATGTGGTTTTTGATCATTTATTTGAATAAATGTCGCATGTTGTAGTCTATAAATATGATGATTATGGGTATAACTGAAGTCTGAAATTGTTGTGAAATTTAAATCATCATTTACAGATCTATACGCTGGTTTATTTTAGAAAAGGCATGTATACATGTTGGTTCTGCATATCAAAACAATGTATACATATTAGACTTGATTTGTAGATCTATACGCAGGTTTTCCTTGCGAAAAGAGCGTATACACATAGGTTCGACACATTGAAGTAGCATATACCTCATAAAATATGTTTTAGCTGCTTCTGTTTGCTGTTGCAGTGTTCTAAGTTCTGGTTACTGTGCTTTGGTTACTGTATTCTGGTTACAGCATTCTAAAAAGTGATTGATTGATTTAGTTGAGATTGGTGCAAAGGAGATTGGTTGATGCAGATATATTTGATGTTTGATTGATGTTATTGATGGATGTAGTCTAAAAATTTATGAAACGTGGTCCCTGGAAGAAAAGACAAGGTTGTAGCCTTCTGTAGGCCGGCACCTACATACTAGTACACATATCAGCTAGTATAAGAGCTAAGGGGTTGTCGCTCTCTTCCAGGAGAAGCTGGAGAATGAGAGAAGGTTGTAGCCTTCTGCAGGTAGAAGCCTGCGTACTGGTATAAGACTGCACCAGTACAAAAAATTGTAAAAAGAAGTTTCTAATTTAAAAAGAAGATAGAGACAATTGCAGTAGGTGGTTTCCACCCACATTGGGTTTCCACCATATATATTGTGTTCTTGTGTGTGATTGTCTGTTCTGTTTTTACTGCACCTGGTTGCTATTTATATGGTTCTGATGCACTGATTAAATATCAGCAAATGATGAATTAACTAAATCATAAGTCTGCAACATATACGCTAATTGCCTTAAACATAGTTGCGTATACACGCGAGTTCCATTAACTAAAGTAGCATATATGAATCTGATTATGGAAATAAAAAATTATTGACTTTCCAATATTGATTCACCCTCCCCTCTTAGTATTATTTGCAACATCCGTGAGTATCTAAGGAACGATGGTTGGAGCGCTACTTGTATACGGAAATCCACGAAATTTTCTTTGCATCCTTTCCTTCTGAGTTTTATCGCTAAGGTAGCAGACAGTCGAGGAAGGTGTAGGCTCAACAAACCAATCGCGTGGACTCAGAATTAGTGTCCAGATTAGAAGCATAAGGAGATAAGATTGTGCGAGCTATGGACCATTGGCTTGAACGAATTATAGGAGGATTTATCTCTGAGTTCGCAGTAGACACAACTGTCAGCTACAATGAGGTGGAGCAACGTTTCCTCAAGGGACCACGAGGTAAGTATATTAAATCTTTGAACACTTGGATTAAGATGCTATTGTGTGAAAAACTGGTTATGTGAATAAATTAATGTTTGGGACTATGTGAAGTGGGAAAATCTACAGAAGCAGAAGTAGTGAAGAATTAGAAACCAATCCCTTAATTTCGCCCTCATGGGAAAGTGAGGAAGATCTCACAAAAGTCTCTCCGAGAAGCACGGTCAGTCTAATAAGACTACAAATTCTGTGCTCACCACCTCCACCTACACTGCCACCTGTCTCACGCTCCTCACCTCCATCTCCACCCACCCCACCTCCACCACCACCACAATTCTGTTGGGTTGTGTTATATTCTTTCCACATAGTTAACAGGGGGTTTGAGGGGTACCCGTAACCCCACCTTATGGGGTCCGGGGCAGCGCCCCGGAAAATTTTGGTTTTGGACCCTAGGTTAGGTTGGGCGGACCCACCTATGGTTTTGTGCATGATTTTCGCACATGTTTTTTTGGACGCGATGGTTTTCGGTCCATGGTTTTGGACGCGATGGTTTTCGGTCCATGGTATTGGATGCTTTGACATGTATAAATATGTATTGTAACATTGAAAGGAACATAATAATGAAAATCAAGCTGGTAGTCCCGGTTTTGGGATCCAGGGGAAAATCTCTGTGCATATGTTTTTTTATGTGTTATTCTCTCGCATTGTTTATTTTTCTGTGATTTAGAATTCGTATGTAGGTAATTTCTGTACGGGGTTAAAACCTACAAATTCAGTATGACGAGTGTGATCAAACTATCGATATTCAGAGGAGTTGGGGAATGTAGATCCAGACCAATTATGGTTCATGGTAAGGGTAGTATGGGAAGCACAAGGTGTCGTGGATGACAATATCAAGAAGGCTATGCTGGTGAGTGCGTTGTAGGATCATGCATTAATATGGTACATTAAGCATTCTAATGACCATCCAAACGTAGGGATCACATAAATCTAGACTGCATTGAACAAGGAATTTAGTAGGCCAAAGTCAAAAACATAATCAATCATTGGGTTTAAGGAGATCACGAGGATTTGGACCAAATGCTAAAGGGTATGATTCACAAAGCCAACATGACATTGACAGATGGACAACACCGCACTTAAGGATGACACTGTCACAGCAAAAACTTTCCACCCAGGCCAAAGCTTTGGAGATGGTGATGAGATTGCTTGAAACCCATATACAAGACCCTAGTCTGGAAGTCCAACAAATCCACGCGCAACTACAAAATTTATGTCTAGAGATGTAGAGTTTAAAACAGGACAGGACACCTTGGCTAGAGGCACGTGAGGAGGTATGGTGCATAAAATGCAAAGGCCAGGGGCATGAAAAGGACCACTGTCTAGTGTTCACGAATTACTTGGTAGGGGGAGGGCCAATGCTATTAAGACCTGAGGCACATGCAGGACCAAGCGCGACAGTTGCATTATGGTGCACGATCTGTCAAATAGGAGGAAAAAACACTACAAACAATCGTCAACTATTGCAGAAGTATACACAAACGTCCCAGCAATTGTTTTGTAATTTCTATAGGTCGGTAGGCCATGATGAACACACCTACAAAAGCTATGAACTAATGATGGATTGGACTCCTACCTACAGGGTGCAGACCGAAACAAGAGCCCTCGACCCAAATGCAGGAATGGTACGCACTGGATTTCAGGGGCACGGTCGAGGTAGAGGCGGAATGGGACCAAGAAGGGGTTGTGGACAATTAATTTGTTACAATTTCGGAGGACCAGGAACTACGCCCACGATTGTACAAACCTGACAAGGACATCATGTTTGTATTGTACTCTGTTTGATCATGAGGCAGAAGACTTCCCTACATTGGTAGAAAGACTGTGCGAGAAAGGGGTACTTCAACCCCCTCCGACTCAGAATTTGCAGATGATGAGATCTGAACCACGTGAAGAAGACCCGAATGTAAACATGATGCTCAGGAGTGGTATCACTGTTGGCGATGATAAAGGGAAACAGTGAAAAGAAATTGCATGGGTTCGCAAGGCTCCTATAAAGGAACCCAAATTTGATTTAGAACACATGAAGGAGACATTCATGGAAGCTAAGAAGAGCTTCATGGAGGCCTCCACTTCAGGTACTAAGGATCAACTAGAACCAGAGATGGATCCTTCAATGCTCACTACCTTTCTGGAGACATGCATGAAATTGCTATGCGATAGTAAGGCAGTAAAAGGACTACAGAAGCTTATCAGTAGGTGCAGAGGGTCAGGCTAACCACATGTGGTCCAGAAACTTGGAAAGAATGCATTACGCACAGGAAGGGAAATGAGGTTGACTACGCAAATCGGCGAGTATGAAATGGATCAAGTAATCCTAGATCTTGGTTCGGACATGAATGTACTGCCAAAACATACATGGGAATGCATGGGTAGACCCGCGCTACAGTGGTCTCCTATTCAGTTATGAATGGTAAACCAACAGAAGATCTTACCCATGGGAAGATTGCAAGGGGCAACTGTAGACATTGAAGGTGCGCGCGCGCAGGCAGATTTTGAAGTGATGGAGATTGTTGATGAAAATAATCCCTATCCCACATTACTAGGAATAGACCGAGCCACCGATATGAATAGATTCATATATCTAAAGAAGCACAAAATGATCTTTGAGAAAAATTCACTAGGCGTAGTAGTACCGCCAGATCTAGCTGAAGGAGTGCGATACGCTGAACAGGTGCATCATGATGATAGTGATGATGATCTCGATTGTATTTACAAGATAACCAGGAAAGAAGAGGATTGGGTGAATTCGACTACAGATGGAAGGATTTCGTGGGAGCATGAAAGCTCCTGCACTTCGGATTCAGACGAAGAAATAGAGTGATGGTAGAATTGCCTGCTTAATTGCAACATGATGGTTAGATCACTACACTGTGTGAGAATAGAGGCAAGGGATTTGCCTACATATGATGGGTTGACAGTGGTGGATGAATTCTTGAACAAATTTTAAAGTAGTGCGAAAACAATGGCGATTTGATTCTCTGAGGTGGGAACTATGCGCAACGCCCACACGATGGTGGGGTATGCATCAAGGGAGTTTTGAGGATTGGCATGGATGCAGAGGGATGATGCACCTACGCTTTGGAAAACCCCAGCTCAGAATGAGAGTTAGTCAGCAGGGGCAGAAAAACTTACATGCCCACCTTTCCCAATGGATATGGAAATATGTTGTATAACCCGCACAAGCACACGCCACTCCCAGAATAGAGAATCAGAACAAAGCACAACAGTAGGAAAGGTGACACATGCTACCAATTATCCATGGAGAAGCATGCAATAGGATGTACGAAGTACTGAATAGGGTTCACCAGGTGAGACACATTGATTGGGACCTACGCGTACCACTAGTTCTATGGGCCTATAGGACCATGTGAAAAACCCTGACCACGAAAATGATTCGAAAAGTGTGGAACATAGTAGAGACTATAATTTCTAAAGAGAATGCAAAGAGGAATCCACGTGTAGTAGCTCCCGTAGATGTGATAGTGTGCGAAGACCAAGATGAAGAAATCACACATCTACACGAGGTCGAGCACATAAGGATTCAGGAAGCCATTTGGTGAGGGAACCTTAGACTTCACGAACTCGAAATGGACTAGGTACGATTGATGAAGAAAAGCACTTTGATGGATGATGAGGTCAAGAGGCTGGAAAATGAGATCAAGCAGGCATGTCTCATCGATAAACCAAGGATGACAAGGCATGGTGTGAATGATCATATCACTGAATTAGAAGACTGTAGCCGAGAATTTATGACTTTGCTGCCATGGCTACGACTGCATCTCATCAAATGCGGTAGCTAGGGGAGCACACTACATACGATAGAGTGCATGGCGCCGGCTGCCAAGAGGGCAAATGGGGATTTTCTACGAGCTATACTAGAAAGCAAGTTTAAGTCTCACACAGGTGGTGCGACCACCTGACTAGCCATAAAAAGCATAGTCTCAACACTCCAGGCAATTGAAAGAGAGTGCAGGACTATAAAAGAGTCTTTTTGGGAGGTGCGCAATAAGGGAGGTGCATGCAGAATCAACATGTCAGAATGTTTGTGCCCACACACAAGGGGTTGCATTACCGCGCAGATAGGCTGGGAAGTGACCGTTGGTGTCATTATTCATGACGGGATGTCCGATTTAAGGCAAAAGGGAGTGAGCAGCAGGCATTGAAGACACGATTAAAGGGCAAGATTTGGGAAAACCTGCCACCAAGAAAGGATTAATGGCCCAGAATTGGGGGGAGCAGTCGAATTTGAATTCAAAAGGTGCTATAAAACTCCAAGGGCTAGCCACAAGACAACACTTGTTCACTTGAGATTTGAGCAGTTTATTAGAGCACGGAGTGTTGAGCGCCGAGCGATATTCGAGCCCCTAAGTTCACGAATGACCATAGATAGTTCAAACAAGATGGTGGCTACCAGGAGAGGTTTTGGCTTTTTAGAAGAAACCGCTGAGGAGGTCGCATAGAACCCCATGGTACATGATGTTCCCAAGGTCACTGAGGTTGCACCAGAAATCCCGAAATACCCTCGGACGCCGAGACCCAAGAAATATAAGCAGGTAGCAGGACTAGTCCGCATGTCCCCGAGGAATCTGTGGTTCAGTAAGCTCTCAATGGAAGAAAAGGGCAAGGCTATCACCATTGTGTCAGATGACAATGAGGAGGACCTGCAAGATCTCATTGCTGAGGTAGAGGAAGCAGAGGACATGGAAGAGGACATCTAGCCAGTGCGCTCTGCAGTGAAATTGCCTGAATACATCCCTCCACAAAAAGGAAAAACCAAGATATTAAAGGATCTGGATGCCACAAAGAGCGCGCTCCAGAACTCGCTCTTCCCTGATGAAATTGTGTTTGAGGGCTTGCACCTGGGCCATGTGCCCACAATGAAGTTCGAAGAC
Source organism: Pinus taeda (assembly GCA_000404065.3). Lineage (NCBI taxonomy): Eukaryota > Viridiplantae > Streptophyta > Pinopsida > Pinales > Pinaceae > Pinus > Pinus taeda. Next base: position 182,248 of record APFE030380464.1, on the reverse strand, counting down.
TAGGACCTCACGGACAGTGAGAAGTTCCCACACTTAGAGACAGAGAGCCTCATGAAGCAGAGCACGAAGGGGCCAGTCACAACATTAGAGCCATGGAAATGGCTGCGCGGTGTGGGAAGGCTGGATTGCTTCATCTGTTGTGGATTCCACACTTTCACTGCGCGTCATCACCATTTTCATCATCAAGCAGCTACTTTTCCTACTGCATGATGGCTACTTATGGATGGAAGAGCTTATTCCCATCATGGCGGATCTCATCCCTAGAATTTCTCGACTTCCCTGTAAGGGAAAGGACCCTATGACGATAGTAGGAAATAACGACTATTTGGCTCTCACGGAAGCCATGAAAAGAAAATACAATCTTGAGAAGAAACAGAGGGGTTATGTAATCAGCAGTATCAAATATAAAGGGGTGTGTGTAGCCACCCAACTCCTGGCCAAGAAAGTAATGAGAAAATTTCACAACGATGAAGTACCAACGTTAGTAGTTGTGTTGTTCGAACAATGCACGGAGGGGGTCCAATTCAATTGGGTCAAGATCCTCTGTGAGGAATTCTTAATCAACTGCAAGGAAGCCCAGGAGCAGGGTAAGACCTTCCACTAGACGTTGTTGCTCTTGTCCATTTTGCTGATAGCGGGAGAACTACCAGAGGATAGTCAGTTCCCAAGCATTGAGCACAACTTACCAGAGGCCACAAAATATGCGTTGCTTTGGGCTACCAAGGATGCGAAGCGTATTCACGATACAAATATCTTTTGGGTGCTCATGGAGGCGAGCATCCGGATGTGGATTAATAGAAGGCTGCACCTGTCCCCCATGGTGCACAATAGTCTGCGGAGCATTGTAGACTTCAAGGTGGACATGCATAATATTTACATCAAGGCGTGAAAGTATCTGGTGTAGCAGTGGACCAAGCTCCCCTTCATCGCCACTAATGATATAATTTTTACAGTGTTAGAATCATGGCCTCCTGAGTGACGTGCCCCGGATTTGGCAGAGTTGGATAGGACAGCAGCACAGAAAAAGGATGACGCCAAGATGCATGTCATGTAGCTGGCCGAGATGAGGCGCAATGAAAAAGCGGCAGTAGAGGTAAGGCAGTTTGTGAGGTAGCAAAGGCAGCTGCAGAGCAGGAAAAGGCTGCCGAAGTAGTAGCAGTTGTGCACAAAATAGAGGCCACAACGACGTAGGAAGAGGAGGGCCATGAATTGTCTATGGGACAAGAAGAAGAGGACACATACCTTACAGAAGAAGGCACGGACCTAAGCACAACTTCCACCCAACTCAAAAGGTTGTGCATCACAGAGAGATCGGGTCCACGGAAGAAGGTCAAGGCCTCCAAATGGGCCATCGACCTGATCACATTAACAGAATCTAACCTCTACAACATCAGTGACACGGTTCGCGAGGTCACCAAGGAAGCCCTCCAAGAAGCCATGTTGGAGTAGTAGACTATGTTGGGGGGCCTAAGGGTGCAGTTGCAGGAACTACAGGTGTGGCCCCCATAGGAAGGAATCACAGCCACCTACAATGCAGCAAGCACATCAGCACAGAGAAGATGCTACGCGCAAAGATGGATAATACCATAGTGCTACCGGAAGGGGCACTAACAGTAGAGAATGAGATCGACAGAGCTACAGTTGGCAAGATCAAGGGACTTGGCCTTAATTTAGCTATCCTTCCATGAGACACACTATACCAACTGCAGGATGGAATAACAGCAAAGCTCTGTGCCAGGGAGGGTCGTGCGATTTAGGTGATGAGTGAGCAAAAGGTCAACATCGAACAGCTCAGCCTGCAGCATGATGAACTGGTGTCACAAAACTAGCAGTTAGTGCAGACAGTTGATGAAGAATGTCAGTGATTCCCAGAGTTGTCCATCACTGTGGACATACCAATAGAAATGCGGATCCACTGTTTGTCAATTGGAGTATGAAATGTGCACGAGGAAACAATGAAAGTACAATTGGAGTTGAATCTCCAAATTGCCGAGCTGCAGCTGGAGGCGCAACATTCCACTCCTCCAGAATTTAGAGAGAAGTGCATTAGTGCTATCCAAAAAGGGTTGGAAGAAATTGGGTGAGTAGTGCAGGACTGTAACAGTATGTTGGACCAAGCCTTTGACATCCTCACATCCTTGTAGGAGGACCCCAACATACTGCGCCTGGAAACAGATGCATGTGAGATTCAGGAGCAATATGAAAATGTAAGGGGAACTACACAAACAGTTGTCCTCACTCAACGACTAGCAAAGATGCAGCAAGAAAGGGCACTGAAAGAGCAGGTGGATGTTGCAAGACAGAAAGAGGCACTTCTCAAAGCATGCATCCAGCCATGGATTGACGAGGCCTTCACCATTATAGTAGATATGAAGGGCAAGCTCGCAGAGATGCAGGGGCTCTACGCACTAAGGCTGGGATTTGATCCTCACAAAGAAGCATCAGAAGAGCGCATGCAGCAGGTCCTGCAAACCACAGAATAATGTGATGCAGACCTCCAAGTAGTACGAGACGAGTTGGAGGGACTCTGCGCCAAGATTGTCGTGCCAAGATTGCCGTGCCGAGTGAGTGACTTGGGGATGAGTCATGATGATTGTGTTGGGGGCTTGTTGGGCATGGAATGCCCCCCAGCATGTTTTGGGGCTCAAAGCCCAAGTTTTGGTCAAATGTATTATAAGACTCCCGAATTGTGGGCGCAAAGCGTGAAGTATATGTTGAGTCATAGGGTTGTCCCCCCTAAGTATTGTAAAGTAATGTAATGTCATGTCGGCCTACCCATGGTCTATGGACCATGGGATTGTATAAATAGAGTGAGGCTCTAAGTTGTAAATACAACTAATAATGGAAAGGAAAGAAGAAAGAGATAGAGCATAAAGTAAGAGTCTAAGTCTATTGAGTCGTAGTGGTAGGAAGAGGCTCTGCAACTGAGTGCGCAGGGCGGTGTCAAGTCTGTAACCTTGAACGAAGAATAATAAAGAGAAGTTGATTCCAAATTCGGTGCATCTGCTTATTTATTACATTCTATAAATTTATATTGTTTTGTTTATCACACGCACTTACATGATTGTTGGATATATTGTTAATTATCACTAGTCATACATACCTAAGTTAAGTAATCAGATAATAACAGGTTAATAGTAAGGAACTTGGGTAATAACATGGATCATGCCCAAGCAGGTTTGTGTGAAGACAACATCACAGGTTGCAAGGAACTAATAGATGCGTGTAGCGATGTGGATAGGGTCAAACTGCGAACCGCTAGAATCTCATCAGACATCCCCAGGGTGTGAAAACTTAGTTGTAGTACCCTCCCATACTACTTTGGGTTAGACCTCAGTCTGCGCTCCATGGACTATTGTCGAAAGGGCCACTAGTACCAGGATTTGTTTGGCTAAATCACCTTTGAACCTGGGTCAGGCCCATGCACTGAACAAAATCTAATAACTTATCGAGGACTCAAATAGATATCATTTCAACATGGAAAAATGAATACCATAATACGCTTAAACACTTGAACCATAGCCTTCAAAAGAATGGAGTTCAATGCAACATAATACACCATTGTAAATAACATGACATTTATGGCCAATAAAAAATAACATTATACAACATGTGCCATAACTAACAATGACCTTCATGGAATATATTGGCATTAAACACAACATTCACAGTTTTCACAAATTGTTCAATGCAACAAACTCATACTACTTCAATGAAGTTCAATGCATAGATTTCCTGCCAGTTCAACAAAGTTCACGGTCTTCTAACAAAGGCAGAGCATTATTCAATGTTCTACATGCAAAGGTGTTAGGTCCCTATAATATTAGTGATTATCCCATTACTATTGTAGTTGTATCCCTTATTAATATTGTTGTGCCCCTATTGTCCCCCATATTTTTATTACTGTGCCCCATAGAAATCCCTCTATTGTTATTTTTGTGGCTTTATATTATTATTTTTAGGTTGGCTGGGTTATATTGTGACTCCTTAGACTCCTATATATAGAAAGGAGGTTTTGTCATTTGAATTATCCAAGAAATTTTCATTTGTGTAATGTAAAGGAGGTTGCCCCCTCGAAGAGGCTAAATTCTAAGGCATTGATCTCTCTTTTCTATCTTTTTGTGAGCTGGTTTCATAACATTTGGTATCAGAGCTTTGGATTCTAGGGTTTCACTACTCCAAATAGGTCATCGTGGCATTTTTTCTATAACTTTTTTCTGCGACGTTTCAGAAGCGAAAAAAAAACCCATTTGAGACAAAATCGCACTGAACCTCGGGTCTGAATTTCAAATATTTTCACATTATACCTGCGGAGATATGATCTAAGTTGGTCTTTTTGTAGACTCCTGAATTACATTCCAAACAAGTGACCTAGGGAAAATAGTCATAACTTTCTCTCTGAGCATCAGATTGAAATTTTGTAAGAAGCTATAGAAAGAGGACGGACGGATTGTAGTTTCTTATATATATTTTTCAGTGCCAAAGGTTCAAGCAGTGGAACATCACATCGAACATCAACAACAAGTCCTCCAACTCTTAAACGATAACCTCATGTTGGCACATAATAGAATGAAACAACAGGCAGATCAACATCACAGCGAAAGAAGTTTTCATGTAGGTGATTAGGCATTCCTAAGGGTACAACCATATAAACAAATATCCCTAAAGAAAGCTAAGAAGGACAATAAATTATCACCAAAGTATTATGGTCCATACAAGGTGTTGCAAAAGATTGGTACTATGGCATACAAATTGGAGCTTCCTACAGCGTCTCGAGTGCACCCAGTTTTCCATGTTTCATGTTTAAAGAAGGTTATGGGCGACAAGATCCTAGTTCAAACAATATTTCTAGAACTTGATGAGGAAGGAAAAATTATATTGGAACTGGAAGTAGTCACAGAAACAAGAACTCGTGACAAAATCGATCAATTTCGGAGTATCTTATCAAGTGAAATAACTTATCCGCTGAAGATTCCACATGGGAGGATGAGAATCTTATATAGAAGCATCTATAACTACTCAAGTATTGAGGAGAACACTTTTTTTGAAGGAAAGGGGCATGTTAGGTCCCTATAATACTAGTGATTACCCCATTACTATTGTAGTTGTATCCCTTATTAATATTGTTGTGCCCCTATTGTCCCCATATTTTTATTACTGTGCCCCATAGAATCCCTCTATTGTTATTTTGTGGCTTTATATTATTATTGTTAGGTCGGCCGGGTTATATTGTGACTCCTTAGACTCCTATATATAGATTTCATTTGAATCATCCAAGAATTGTTCATTTGTGTAATGTAAAGGAGGTTGCCCCCTGAAAGAGGCTGAATTATAAGGTGTTGATCTCTCTTTTCTATCTTTTTTTGAGCTAGTTTCATAACAAAAGGTATCAATGCATAGTTTAACCAAAAATTAGCACTCATAGTGGGTATTCAATGCAGCTCCAAGGGATTGAATGGAAAAAATATTGTAGAGAATATGGAAAATAAAAGAGGGAAATAATTTGGAAGATAAAATAGGAGTTACAATGGCAGAAAGGGAAGCCAAAAACTATGGATTTGGCTCTAATACCATGTTAGGCCAGCATCGGGTAACTCTGTGCTTGTGCATTTCACTAAGAGAAATCAATAATATATACAAGGAGAGGAATATTCTTGGGATTCATCTTCGAATGTCTATTTATTTCCCAATGCTTCCTTATTTTCCTATTTACAATATTTACATCAATTTACTAATCCTTTAGGATTAGGTGTCAACATAAGTGACCACCTTCATGAGCCGATCTAGACAGGCTTCCTTCTTTACTATTAGCCTTTTTCATGTGTTGAGAATGAACAATTCTGTTGCAGATGATCTTTCCAATAAAGGTGCAATCTTAGACACAATATTCCCAATGAGAAATGGTATTTCTTCCATTGACAATGGGTCTCGTATGAAACGTAAATTTTGTTTGTATTTATAGTTTTTTTGAAGAATTTACACCTCCAAAGACCCTGTGTCCTTTAGGATAGTAAAATGGCTAATAGATACTAAGAATAAAAACCGTCATAAGATTACAAGTATATCTAACCTCAAAAAAAATTCACTCTACTCATCTACTATATAGAGTGTGATCTAGACGTAGATTTTGATTTAATCCAATATTCTCATCACAATTAAAAAAAGAAGCAAATAAACTCAAACTATGTTTTCTTATTAGATACATTTTACGTAGTAATTTAGTAGTGCTTACACCATGTGTAAACTCATTATCAAGATAAAATGTGGAAACATGCATATGGGAATTTAAAATTTTCATAAATTAAATTTATTCTTTGACTGATTTGAATAGTGAAATTAAATTTATCATTTACTTAAATTTAATGATGTAAATTAAGCCTGTAAAGATGTTGACCTTGTTTTATCATATTTTTGCACCAAGAGGCTCTCTACAACCCAATATGGTAGTGATGTTGTAAAATTTTATGCAATGTAATGTTGAATCAATTAAATAATAATTAATACTTCATATTGTTATATGTCGACTCGAGTCATGGATAGGCCACATCCCTTCATATGACCATATGAAACATACAAAAAAATAAGCATGTAATTCAATTCATCTTATATCCACGGTCATCCAAGTTTTTTCTTGAAGCATTTAGACTTGATATGATAATGGATACCAAGCTAAACCAATAAATTGTATTCAAGCTGCAACTCGAGAGGGAAATTCAATTGGTAAATCGAATCTCGATTCATCTACTTAAATGTTATAGCTAGAGCTATATGAAGATTCAAGATGAAGCTCTATCATCTAACATTGTGGCAGTAAGACCATGCATCATTCCACTTATTTTTTACCTTTTGAAGTCTATATGGGGTCTTTCCACAATCACAAGGGCATTCATGAAGTTAGAGAATGGAAAAGGAGGGTAGCACTTTGGGTGAAAAAAAAGTTCATCCTCTTTAAACTATTGATTTCATTCATCTTGTTTTATTTCATTCAATCAATGATTTCATGGATCAGAACCAATTCATTCCTTCTTTTCCCTGCAAGAAAGATTAGGAACTACTTGTGGGGAATAAGTGAAAAATCTATGCAATTTTGAGCAAGAGAACATAGGCTTGTATTCAGATTAGTTTGGTAGGACTCCCAAAATCACTTCAATGAGTGTCATGTGTTCTATTAGCGAAGTGGTTGAATATAAGTGAAAGTAGAGGAAAAACACTAGTTGAATTACTCTTTGGTTTATTTAAAAATAATTTTGTATGAATATTTCCTCTCTACAAGGAGTCTCCACAATAACCTGCTTTCTCCAATTATGAATGAGGGAACAAAAGGGGAGGTTCACTTAGTGCAGGTCTCAGAAATACCATCATGATTTGTGTCTGGATTGGTAAGTAGCATGTGGTGATATCTACGATTTGTGTCTGGCATGGAAAACTTACTTTTATCAATTGATTGGTGGAAGATTGATCAAAGTCTCCTTAAAGGATTCACTAGTACTTCCAAGATAGATAAAGTTATATTTTTGAGTTTAGTGAATAATACAAAAATTCAAATAAATGTGTGAATGGATAAGAGAAAACCTAAAGGACATAAGAGAATATAGGTTTGATTCGAAAGAAGTAGTGATTTTGGGAATAGGAGGTTCTAGAAATATACCACTTCTAAATCTAGTTTGTTTAGGGGCAAGGCAATGAGAATAAGAGATTAGGTTCTACGATGAACATCAATTCATTAGAGTTAATTTTTCTACCATCAACGATGTCCTGAATCGATTTGTATAATGCACTAGATCTATTGTCGGTGTGTGTTTCACGTATTATCCTAATGATCCATGATTGTGACAAGCATTCCCTTATGAATTCTTATGAGGAATTTATGCATTTAGGTAGAGAATTCAGATTCATTTTCATAAATTGAGGCACGCCTGCTGATATAATCAACTAACTACTAAGGTTCAAGTCTTATATATATGATAGTTGACATTGTTCACAAAGAAAAATCCCTCTAAAACCCGTATCTATACTACCATACCACCCATTTCATGGTATAGGAGGAACTTGAGCTTATCTCAGTGTGTTCTGAACTCTAGTATTATGCATGAAAATAAATTCTACTTGAAGTTGACCCATTTGAAATGGTTTAAGCCAGGGATTCCCACTCTGCCATATCCATTATTTTAATATTACAATTACAGCCCACTTACCTTGATAATAATGGTATCCTGTAAAAAGGACTAGGATTGAACAACCTATTTGCTATCTATGTCTAGCATCAGATTTATTCAAGTTTTTGAAGTCATCCAGAGAACTATAAAAGTGGTATTGAGGCCTGGAATTTCAAATTTAGTTTTTCTTATCAAGTGACAATATGAGGACATTTATTTGTTTATCATTCCTATAATTTTACATTATATACATCATTTATGAGTGTCAAATTCTTTTGTACCCTTATATACAAATTTTACTATCATAAATTTCCATTTTCATAATATTTTGACTATAATTTTTTCTTTGATATAAAAATAATCCAAAAAATATTCAAGATTAAATTTCATAATTTAAAAAGCATCCAATGTAATTTGTATTATCAAAATTAAGTATCATTGAATATTGAATACTACATATTGAACTAAACATTGTCCAAAATATGCTTTTAAAATGTTATCACTCCACCAAGATTTTACAATAGGAGAAACATCTTAAATTCAACCCCTACGTACCTAGGGTGAATTCAAAGTTCAAAACAATGTTAATTATAATATCGAATAAACAACATGAAAAATGTAGCAACCCTTCCTGTAGCATAATGAAATGAAAAGCTATAACAACGAAAATGAAGACTTTTTAGATTATTTTTTAAAAACTAAAGGTAAACCCTTAAAGCATAAAAGAAACAATCTGATTTTTATTAGTGAAACTTGCATTGAGTTTTCATATTCAAAAAATCATAATACTTATTATTTAAAGAACAAAAAACTTACTGTTAGGTCCATATAATACTAGTGATTCCCCCATTACTATTGTCATTGTAGCCCTTATTGTTATTGTTGTGCTCTATTGTCCCCATAGAAGCCCACTATTGTTATTGTTGTGCCCTTATATTATTATTGTTATGTCGGCTTTGATTATATTGTGACTCCTTAGACTCCTATATATAGAAAGGAGGTTTTGGTAATTTGGATCATAGAAGAATTGTTCATTTGTGTAATGTAAAGGAGGTTGCCCCTGCTAAGAGGTTGATTTCTAAGGCGGTTATCTTTCTTTTCTATCTTTTTGTAAGTTTGTTTCATAACATTTGGTATCGAAGCTTTGGATTCTAGTGTTTCGCTGCTCCAAATAGGTCATCGTAGAATTTTCACTATAACTATTTTTTTGCGATGTTTCAGAAGCTAAAAACAAAACCCATGTGAGCCAAAATTGTTATGAACCTCGGATCTGAATTTCAGATATTGTCTCACTATATTTTCAGAGATATGATCTGAGGAAGTTAGGTTTTTTGCAGACTCTTGAATTACATTCCACACATGTGACCTTGGGAAAATCGTCTTAACTTTCTCTCTGAGCATCAAATTGGAATTTCATAACAAGTTACAGAAATAATATGGATCATAGTTTTCTGTGTATATTTTTTAGATCCGAAGGTTGAAACAATGACACGTGGCATGTCATACAAATTCTCTCTACTAAAAAATTATATAATTAGGACATCTTAGGAGATTGGACGTAACTCTTTCTTGGAAAATCCAATTTTGATTAGAATGGTGGCATTGGAAAGAGGATTCATAGGGCTACAATGGGAAGAAATTTCTGACCTTGGAGATTCGCAATTATAGAGATATAGTAGATTCATTATAAAGCTTCTATAAAGCGAAAAAAGGTGTGTAGTCTTTTTAAAATTTTGCATAAGTTTGGGTTGAAAAATTAGTTTTAAGTTTAAAGGGCATAGTGAAGCATAATTATCATTAATTGATGCCCTAAAGAAAGAAAATGGAAACAAATAGTAAGAAACCTAAAAGGTCTAGCATGACTCATGAAAAAGAGGAAGAAATGCAACATGATATATCAAAATTACGAGACCAAGTGCAACAAATTTCACTCTCACAAAAGGTAACAGAAGCTAAGATTGATGGTTTAATGAAAGGTGTGGAAGCTAAGATGAATGGCACGGAAGCTAATATGAATGGCGTGAAAGTTAAAATGGATGGCGTGGAAGATAATATGGATGGCATGGAAGCCAATATGAACGGCATGGATGCTAAGATGGGTTGTATAGAAGAAAACCTGAAAGGTAACCTGGAAGATTTGAAGATAGATTTGACTAAGTTGCTACAAGAAATGCTGACTAATGGTGAAGGGGTAGTAAAGGAAGCTCATGATGACAAAAAAAAGAAATGTTAATCATGATTTCATAGACTCTAACGTTGGATTGAATACTCACCATGCTCTAAAGATCAATATGAGGAAGTTTGATGGCAAGGATATCGCAACATGGATACTACAGATGAAGAAATTTTTCAATCTCCATGATGTGAAAAACACACAAAAGGTATGCATTGCAACTTTCTATTTGGAATCAAATTAGTTTGTATGGTATCAATGGCTTTGCTCTCGTAGATAAATTTTCACTTGGGCAATTTTTACAGAAGAAATGATAGCACATTATGAGGATACAAAACGAAACATTTTTCTTAGCCAATTGATAAACCTCAAACAAAAGGGTTCAATGATGGAGCACATTGGGTACTTCCAAAAATTGAATATAAGGGTAAAATATATTCTAGAGGAGCATAGGATTGATGTGTTCATAGGGAAGGATAACATCCAACATGAGGTTCACCTTCGGGAACCTGACTCATTAGAGAAGGCATTCAGGTTAGCAAGAAAAATGGAAAGAAAAATTATGGCAACAAGGAAGCCTACCACTCACAACTATAAGGATGGATGTTTTCTTTCCCATAGCCTTCCACAACCTACAAGGTTGATACCCCAACAATTGGAAGAAAAAATAGCAAATGGCTTTGTTATATTTGTGATATAAAATACACTAAAGGTCATAAGTGTGATGAGAAGAAATTATTTTACATATATTGTGAAGGCGAGGAAGAAAAGGAACAAGAAACATCAAAATAAGAGGATATACACCATGAAAAACCCTAGAGAAAGACAAAATGAATCTGACCATAACTTGTAATTCATTGGTAGGAATTACCACTCCTCAAATTATCAAGATAGAAGGACATATCAAGAAGAAAAAGGTAATAATGTTGATTGATTCGGGCTGTATCCATAATTTTATTCATTTTAAGATAGCCAAGGAATTGAATTGCTTCCTATGTCTAGCAGTAGAGTGTCAAGTGATGGTTGCAAGTGGAGGAACCATAAATTTCTCTATAAAGTGCCATATTATCAAGCTATCCATGGGAGAATATGTATTGAATAGCCCAATGCTTTCCATTCCAATGGGTGGTGCTAATGTTGTACTATGAGTCCAATGGCCACAATCCTTGGGTAAAATAGCTTTTAATTTTCAAGAACTTTTCACGAAATTTTCTTCTGAAGGAAAAGAAGTTGAATTAAGAGGTATCACAGGGAAACTAGGAAAGATAATCATCTCTAATGGAATGGCAAAACTTCTAAAGAAAGAACAACGAGGCATAATTACACAATTATGTTCGCTAGAGGTTCCTGCATCAAAATCATCTATTTCTCTAAATCTCCAAAAAGTCTTGGACAATCATTCCAAGGTATTTGAGACACCCAAAGGTCTCCCACCTATTTGTGATCATGATCATGTTATTCATTTGGTTCCATGAAGTGTTCCTCCAAACATCAGGCCTTACAGATATCCCTATGCCCAAAAGAGTGAAATTGAACGTATGGTTGCAGAAATGCTAGAGGTTGGTATAATTCAACCTAGTCAAAGTTCTTTCTCTGCTCCAGTAGTATTGGTGCACAAGAAGGATGGATCATGGATGTATCCAGATTATAGGGAGCTCAACAAGATCACTATTAAATATAAATTTCCCATTCCTGTCATTGATGAACTATTGGATGAATTGCATGGATCAATTTACTTCACCAAGTTGGATCTTCATTCAAGATATCATCAAATCATAATGAAGATTGAAGACATTCTGAAAAACAACATTTAGAACTCATGAGGGTTATTATGAATTTTTAGTCATGCCTTTTGGCCTTACTAATGCACCTTCTACATTTCAAGTTTTGATGAATTCCATTTTCAAACCCTTCCTTACAAAATTTGTGTTAGTATTTTTTGATGATATACTAATCTATAGCAAGTCTTGGAAGGATCATGTTCAACATGTTGACAAGGTGCTCGGACTATTTGAGGAGAAACAACTATATGCAAAAAGCTCCAAATGTTTCTTTGGAGTACAAGAGGTGGAATATCTGGGCCATATTGTATCTCATGAAGGTGTTGACGTAGACCCTAGCAAAATTAAAGCCATTAAGGAATGGAAAATCCCCACATCCATAAAGCATATGCGAGGATTGCTCGGGTTGACAGGGTATTATCGCAAGTTTGTTAAGAATTATGGGAGAATAGCAACACCTCTGACAACATTATTGAAGAAAGATGCATTTTTATGGTCTCCAGAAGCAACAAAGGCATTTGAACATCTTAAAGAGGTAAATATGCCAAGCACTAGTCTTAGCTACGCTGGACTTCACAAAAACCTTTATTGTGGAATGTGATGCCTCAGGAAATGGAATTGGTGTTGTTTTAATGCAAGAAGAAAGACCCATTGCTTTCAAAAGTCGTCCAATCAAAGGAAAGTATTTACACAAATCTATTTATGAGAAGTAAATGTTGGAAATACTACATGCACTTAAAGAAATGGTGACCCTACCTAATGGGAAGACACTTCAAGGTAAAAACGGATCATGATAGTTTTGAATACTTTTTAGAACAAATATTATCTTTAGAAGAGTAGAAAAAATGGGTCACAAAGATGTTGAGTTATGACTTTGAAATCATATACAAAATAGGGAAGAAACATTTTGTGGCATATGCACTCTTAAGAAAGGATGAGGATGTGGATGCATTGCTTTGTGCCATTTCTATTATCCAACCAGATTTAATAAACGAAGCAAGGGATGAATGGAAGAATGACGAAGAAGTGTGGGCACTCATTCAAAAGTTACAAAGAGATCCCAGTACATCTGATACATTTAGCTCGAAAAATGATTCATTATGGTACAAAGATCGCTTATACCTATGTCAGAATTCCCAACTCAAACGAAAGATTCTTATGGAATTGCACGCCTCTCCCTCAGGAGGGCGCTTGGGATTTTTAAAAACTTACCACAGTGTTAAGAAGGAATTTTTTTGGGATGGCCTTAAATCTAATATTCAAAAGTTTGTGGCACAATGTTTGGTTTGCCAACAAAATAAAGTTGAAACAATTAAGACCTCGGGTCTATTACAACCTTTATCCATTCCAAGTCAACATTAAGAGGATGTTTCAATGGATTTTATCACAGGTTTACCGAAGTTCAAAGGAAAGAGTGTCATCATGGTGGTAGTTGATAGAATTACCAAGTATGTACACTTTTGTGCATTATCTCATCCATTTAAAGCCAATACAGTTCCTAATGCATTTATGGAAACAATTCAAAAGCTACATGGAAACCCAAAGATTATTGTAAGTGACAGAGATCCCATTTTCACTGGAAATTTTCGGACATAATTATTTTCGTGTCTTGGTACTCAATTAGCTCACAGCTCATCTTATCATCCTCAATCATATGGGAAAATTGAGATAGTAAACAAATGTTTCGAAGGATATCTTTGTTTCTTTGTATCTGATAAATAGACACAATGGGTCAGATGGTTGCCTATGGCTGAATGGTGGTATAACACTTCCTTCCATACTGCAACAACAATGACCCCATTTATGGAACTTTATGGATATCACCCACCGTCCATCACATCATATTTAAGATAAAATTCTAAGGTTCAAGAAATGGAAGATCACATCGATCATCAACAACAAGTTCTCCAACTCTTAAAGGATAACCTAACTTTGGCACATAATAGATTGAAGCAACAGGCATATCAACATCGCAGCGAAAGGAGTTTTGATATAGGTGACTGGCTATTTCTACGGCTACAACCATATAAACAAATGTCCCTCAAGCAAGCTAAGAAGGATAATGAATTATCACCAAAGTATTATGGTTCGTACAAGGTGTTGCAAAATATTGGTACTATGGCATACAAATTGGAGCTTCCTGCAGCTTCCCAAGTACACGTAGTTTTCCATGTTTCATTCTTAAAGAAGGTTATTGGTGACAAGATACCAGTTCAAACAATATTGCCAGAACTTGACAAGGAAGAAAAAATCATATTGGAACCTGAAGCAGTCACAAAAACAAGAACTCGACAACTGTGAAATCAATCAATTTCGGAGTATCTTGTTAAGTGGAAGAACTTACCTGTTGAACATTCCACATGGGAGGATGATAATTTTATACAAAAGCATCTAGAACTACTCAAGCATTGAGGACAACACTTTTTTGAAGGGGAGGGGCATGTTAGTGTTGGGTGTGGAGCCTGATTATCTTCTTTATTTAGAGGTATTGCCACATTGGACCCCAGTTCATAATGTGGTGGCAACGGTGCCCATAAAATATATGCTACAAGGGGGGTCTCCCTGGTGGGGGGGATCGGGGGTAGCACCCCCAAAGCTAAAAATAGATATAAAATTGCTTTGTAAAATGTTCTAATTTCATAGCCAATCTAGCCTATTCATTAGGCGAAGATCTGACGGTAGAAGTTATGTTTAGTTTAGGGTTTTTCTCCCTAGAAGGCAACCTCTCGCTATATATGAGGGAATTGTATTGCATCTATGTAGATCTGTATTCTGAGCGAGAAGAGAGAGGATATTGAGTGAGAGAGAAGAGTGAGTTACAGTGGATTTTCTATAGGTTGTATCTCTTTCAGTTTGCTGGATAATATAAAAGGAAGGACTGGCTATTTCTCCGTGGACATAGCCCAAATTGGGCGAACCACATATATCTGTGTCTCTCTTGTTTTATGCATTTTCTATGTTTATATTTCTACAATATTTTATGTGTTCCATTGCTCTGTAATGTATAATTTTCTAACAGTTAGGTCCCTATAATACTAGTGATACCCCCATTACTATTGTCATTGTAGCTCTTAATGTTATTGTTGTGCCCTATTGTCCCCATATTGTTATTATTGTGCCCCATAGAAGCCCACTATTGTTATTGTTGTGCACTATTGTCCCCATATTGTTATTATTGTGCCCCATAAAAGCCCACTATTGTTATTGTTGTGCCCTTATATTATTATTGTTATGTCAGCTTTGATTATATTGTGACCCCTTAGACGCCTATATATAGAAAGGAGGTTTTGGTCATTTGTATCATCCAATAATTGCTCATTTGTGTAATGTAAAGGAGGTTGTCCCTCGAAGAGGCTAATTTCTAAGGCATTGATCTTAATTTTCTATCTTTTTGTGAGATGGTTTCATAACGCTTGCCCATTCATTCCAATGAACTTGTCAGCACTATTACAACTTCCGTGATCAAAACAAAGGATTACATAAGAAACTCTAAATTTTCAGAAGTTTGAATTTTGGAAAAAAACGATATTATAATATCTAGTAAAGACTATTAAACAATGATCAACCCTTCCTGTAGAAAAGTGAAATGAAATATGAAACAAAAATAATGAAAAATGGTTAGATTCTTTCTTTAAAAAGTTAAAAGATAGACCCTCAAACTATAAAGAAACAATCTCAATTTTATTAGTGAAACTATCTTTGTATTTTCATATTCAAAAAATCAAACATTCTTTTTATATAATAAAAATAAATTATCCATCGATTTTCTAAATAATTGATCACAACTATAGCAACTTCCATGACCAATAACAAAGGGTTGCACCAGAAACCCAATTATAAAAAAAAAAAATTTAATTAGAAAATGTTATGAAAAAACTATTTACAATTTTCAAGATATCTAACATGATAGAAATAGAAAAGACATATCTTTATACATTCCAACAATAAATATCATAGTTTTAAAATATGACAAAAGATTCTACTAACGTTGTTACCTCTTTTTGTTCACTCTTTTCATAACTAAGATTCTTCAATTGTAGATTGTGATTATAGTTCATTGGAAGTAAAATATTCTCAAGTGCATTAAATATTTAAAAAAACCTCATCAAAAATTCAGCATACTAAAAATATTCTTGTGTTGAATCTTCCACTCGACGAAACCCATAAGATTCCATACACATTAAAAACAAATTGTAAGAAAAACAATTTTTTTTGCAAAAGACAAAGAAGACTAACATCCTAACTCTCAAATTTCAAGAGCTATTCTTGAATTTGTGTCTCTCCTTACCCCATATACTAAACTCGGATCCACATTACATAATTCAAGACAATTCAAAGATATTCTCATTAATGCATCTAGTGTATACAATCCTAGTCTTGATTTTATGATGTCCTTGATTATGTTTTGTTCAGAATATCCCCTTTCACAATGGATTGTACTTGCAAGAATAGTGAGTATAGTTTTTTATAATTTCATTATATGAGGATATGTTTTGTGTTGTGAACTACCTTCCATACTTCCTTCATCATGAAACCCTCACAAACCAAATTTAATAAATCACCAAAAGGGTGAAACTCACTTTTACAAGCCTTAACATCAAACAAAGGAATACATTCAATATCCTCTGACATGGTATGCTGCAAATGTTGAAAAAGTTTAAAAATCCAACACTATAATTTTTTCTTATGACTGTGGCGCTCTTCTAAATAATAACAAGGAATGAGAAATTTTACTACATTAAAAAGATGAAGATCTAGGAATATTTCATTTAAGAAGTCTATGAGAGACTTAATATAATTGTCTATGAGTTGTTGGTAACTCTCTTGTGTTCCTTCAATGCAAGGTTTCATATTTTGTCCCCTTATATCACTATAATCAATCTCCATAGTTGGGACGAAGATGCTTTGCAACTCGCATATATCTATAACTATCCCTTCATCTTCAATTTCAATATATGCATATTGAAATTCACTTAAAAATTTTGAAAGATAAGTTGTGTCTTTTGCAAATGTTCCTTTTCTCATAAACCATATAGAAAATACAGTTATAGTTACTTCAAGAGTAAACCTAACATGGGAGGATTCTTAAAAGTAAAAAGTTTCAAAGTTCCCAAAACTTCATGGAAAAAATTCCACATTGAAGAGCTCGATGAGATGTTCCAACACATCTTAAATCACGTCGAATGAAGCTTGTATGAAAAACTTATGGTAGTCTCAAGTTCATGTCAAACAACAAAAAGGGAGTCTACAAGGTTTCCATGTGGTGGCACCAAGCAATGCCACATGGCATTGTATGGATACTAACATGGTAGTCCATACAATGGTTTGGTACGGCTTGAGTGATGATGTGGCATGATAGAAAGTTGCAAGTGGCGTTGACATTGCATTCACTGGTAAGATGATGTGGCATTGTAGGTGACACTGACTATACATGTGGCCCAATCCAAGGATGCGACATGGCCCAATCAGAAGGCACCACATGGCACCTCGAGAACAGTCCAAAGGGTCAAAATCGTTGGATGCGGGTTTGAGGACTTGGGGATTAAAAACTCGACCTTGGTAGAGGTTGGCCAACACCCTAGCTATTAGGCCATGAGTGGCAGTTATACCAAACTAGAAACATGTTAAATTTAAAGTGTTCATTGAACTGCATCCCATAGGGGGTCAAAAGTTATAACCATATCAACATGAAAGAACGACCAATAAACAACATGTCATGGGTAACATTAGTATCAAAGTTTAAAAATTCTATTTGGTTTGACATGTGGACCAAAAACAATATTTATATATTGTACCGACAACATCAAACTGATGTGGATATGCACTTTGGTTGGAAATCATATTTCCATGTAACTCCTTTGAAATGGGATGCAGTGCAAAAGTGTTAAATTGTATGGTTCATCATTATGAAAAATAACACCATACTCCATACATCATTTTAAAATATGTCAATTTAATATTGTAAGGATTGTTTAAGGCCTGACAATGGGAGTTAATAAAATAAAAATGGTGACCAAAATGGGATACGACCGATATCCTACAGGTTCAACCATAGTTCTGTCAAGCCATAATGTTTTAAATATCAAAATATTATCAGCATGATATACCATTTTATTGTAAAAGTATAATGGAGCCAAGAGTATTCAAGGTGAGTTTAAGCCCATGTTACTTTTGTAATTACATTTTTGGAGCTCATTTTTCTTGCAGCAACCAGGGGAGTTTTAAGTTGTTTTAAATTACCACTTCTTGGTAATAGAGAGATTTGGGTTGATTCCCCTTGTAAGCATTGTAAATAGCTCATTCGTAATTATGTAATTATAAAAAATAAAATAAAATGGTTGAGAGAGGGACACAAATTCCATTTCTTGATTAGGGAGATTGCTTGAGGATTTGGTTGTTCTAAATATCAATCATGGGTTGACTAAGTGGTGTTAATGGAGTTTCACCTGTTATTAAATTCAAATAGAAAAATGAAGGACAAGGCCATGTGTCTTTGGGCATGACTGCAAGCAAGAAAAAGGACAAAAATTTAATGAAGAAGATGGTCCATATCACCCATGGTAGTTAGACTATATAGACCATGTAGGAAGAAGACTCCTTCACTCAATTAGATGAAAAAACAACGTGAGGAGATAATATGAAGAGAAAAAATTCTCTCATGCCCAGAGGAGGGGGCAGAGGCACACAGAGAAAAATAGGAGGCCAAGAGGCTTCTATGAAAACAAGAAGAAGGGAGGTCGAGAGGCTCCTGTGGAAATTAGAAAAATAAGATAAAATATTTGTGGAAAACCATCCATGACTCATATGTAAAGGAAAAGGAAGGGAATAAAGGAAACAATGGGGAGGTTGTGAGGCTCCTGAGTGGCAAAGAAAAATTATTGAGAGGGAAAATAAGATACAAGGGAATAGAGAAATCAGGGAGAAGAGAAGCTCTAATTATAGCCAACATAAAAACCCAGAGGGCTTGCTAACTGATAATCAAAGAGTAGTGGTTGCACCTTATAGGGTTGATAAATCCACTCGAGACTTTGTTGGTTGATAACCTTTGAAAGGTGGAGGCACATAGGGCTAGTGGGTTGATAACACTTGATGGTAGTTCCATGGGATTGGGCTGAGAGCCCAGGTGGAATATTCCATTAAGTTTTTGGAAAGAGCACTCTTATTACTTCAAATATAACATGACTGATAAATCCTCCATGTTGTTAACTATATCTCTTTCTCCATTTCTGAATTGAGAATATCTGTGCCTAAATCCTTGGAGAAGTGGAATGTTGATCTACAAGTATGTTTGCTTGAAATAAGGTGTTCCCTTCTTGATGTAATATCTTTGAATAACTGTTGGGTGAAGTCAATGTGGCTTAAAGACATAATGTTTGAATTGATGATACTAATTAAATATATCAAGTAGAAGATGGTTGTATGTCCATGAAATGGTTCAACATGATTTCTTAGTTTTGATAATGTCGGGGTCTGAATATGTCATATTATTCATTATTTTAAGTATCCATTCATAAGTTGTATTCCTGCATTTATGACACTTTCCATAACAATTATACCACCAACTTCCACTAAATGTACCTATTTTACCTTGTGGTTAATTATGATGGATCTCTTGTCTTTTTAATGGTTACATGTGTTTTTAACATGGTTTTATGAATAACGGTTTACGTCGCTAAGAAGCATGTTCGAATATGAAAGATTTTATCTATGTCCTAGTTCAGTACCAATTTGGCAATTCAGTACCAGTTTCTATAACTTGGACCCAATTTTGCAGCTCCACTCAACAACTATGGGAAGTTACCTCCATATTTGAAAAAAAAACCAAATCAATGCCAAGTGGCCATGACTCCAATATCCGATGAAAGATTTAGTTTAAATATGATCCTAAATCATAAAAAAGTTATTTAAAAGAATATAATTTATTTTAATTATAGTATGGGAGCTAGGTTTCTATGGAATTCAATATTATCCTTTTTAACGTCTCTTCCTCTACTCTATGATGTTATAAAAGAAACAAATTTATGCAAAAAAAAAGGAAGGAGAGATGTATATAGGAATTTTCTTATTTTGAGTTAGTTTTCGTAATAGATTTGAACTCTCGTTTATAAGAAAAAGTTGAGGTTTTTGTAATGGAGATTGAATTGTTAAATTTATGAGAATCATTCTAATATGAATTAGTTTCTAGGCAAGTTTTCAGGTTAGGAAGGGCCCCTTGACTGAGGTAACGTGATGGATTTTATTCGTAGAGGATAATGTTAGTTAGATTCAATTTATTTTCATATTTTCTTTGATATGTCATTCATAAATCTCTGTTTTTATTAGACTTACATTACAAATATGTTAGTATAGTAATTTTAACATGTCGTGATCAAGTTTGAATTTATTTTCTCAAGCTTAAGACTTAAAAAAAAATTGTATTTGGTTCCTTGTTTCAGTACCTGAGTTCTGAACAAAAATCAGTACCAGTTTACAGTACCAAAAATTTCTATCTTGTGTTATTTATAATATTTCAGTACCCAAGTTATTAACCAAAATTTATACCAAATTCGAGTACCAAAAACATGTAACTTTCACTTTAGGATTATGTAATTTATTAGAGTTTTGAAGTTAAAATATTAGGTTAGGAAATGATTCTTATAGCAAATAAGTTCCTGTAGTACATCATTTTATGAAAGATTGTAACTCTAAACCTACTTAGCATTTATTTTTGATGTTCTAGTGATGCATTTCTTGTTATTGTTTTTTCACAGTTTATAGCTTTGTTTTCTTTACTTGCCTTGCATGCTTTTTCTTGTAGTTGTTGACATTTACTTTTCTACAATTTTATTTTCTGCAACATGTTTAATGAGTTTTTTTTATATGCATTACTATAGGATTAGAACCACCTAATTTTTAAGACCTAATAAGCCACAAAAGTAAAACCACATGAACATTGTCTGCTGGTAATGAAAGATTGTGGCTCAAAACCTAATAAGAATTAGAGTCCCATAGTCTAGTGGAAAGTTATAATCTTTAGTAATTAGTTCTTTCTAGTATTAGTTGTTAGTGTACCTAGAATAGGCCCTAATATTGCATCTCTAATTCTACGGACCCCTGGTTGATATTAAAATGGTAGGGAAATAGTTACATATGTTTAGCCCTACATTTTTGGTGTTGTTGTTAGGGAGATGCAAAAGGGGTTAGAGCATATTTTCTTTCAGAGGTTTTCTGCATGATATTAGTTACAAGGAAAAATTGGTGGCAAAGATAAAATGATAAGGCGAGAGGTAAGAACATGTGCATCCACTTTGATGGGGTTGCTCGAAAGTATATTTGTTTCCTTCTTTTTCTTTGCAAGTGTGTTTTCCTTTAGATTTATTGATGAAAATAAGAGAAGCCTAACTTGTGTGAACAAATAACTTGGCGACAACAAGGTCTTAGTGGCATGGTGGCACTTCAAGTATATGATTGGTTTTCTTGTATTTGTTTTAAGTGTGTTTCCTTTTTATTTCTTTAGGATTTTTAAATTTTTTGGTACTGTAAAATCTCCATACACTAATCCATGTGCAGGATAGGGATTAGCAACCCACAAAGTAGTATTCAAGGATGATCAAGAGTTTGAAAGAACCCTCTCAAATCCTAGTAGCAGCTGGCATTTTTTCTTTTCAAGAAAAGAAAATCTTGGCAATAGTAAAGAAATTATTTGTCTGCCCATAAGTGATAGAATAAAAATAACTCCATGAACCACATCCAAAAGAAGATCTAGAAGCTACTTTAA
Organism: Pinus taeda; assembly: GCA_000404065.3. NCBI lineage: Eukaryota > Viridiplantae > Streptophyta > Pinopsida > Pinales > Pinaceae > Pinus > Pinus taeda. The sequence goes on along the minus strand of APFE030380464.1, from coordinate 160,381 downwards.
TCACTATTGCAAGCTTGTTGAAGAAACTGAAGAATCATGGACCGCATCCAATGGAGAGAAACCATTAGAACCTAAGGTTGAAATTTTTTTGACATGTCTATTTGCGAGTCCTCTAAGCACACAAGAGGATAATCATCTAATAATAGAATATTTTCATTGCAGAATAAGGGAGGATATGCTAAATGAGCCGAATAAAGAGGTAAACCAACAGAATTTTGATTTTGTAGAAAATTGGTTTCAAGCAACTATAAGACCATAAAACTCCTTAATTCTTCATCACTTCTTGACATCATCATCAAAACAGTTGTTTCTTTGCACTCAGGCTTACATTAAATACTATATTCTAAACATGAGTTTGAACGCATTTTTATACCTATTACACACATGGTTAGATTGGAAATACTCTTATACTTGAGGAGAGGAATTTCTTTTTCTTAGATAGAGTAGTATAGTAAATAAATAAATGTTGCATCTAATAGTTAGTTTAACTCTAAAATACAATGCAACATCTTTCTCATGTTTTTTCGTATAAGTGGGAATGTTAACAATTAAAAAGACAACTAGTTTAAAATGGGAGATCTATGTTCCTATTGCATGTTTCTGTTTAGGTCTCTTTCAAACGCATATTGTTTTAATGAATATTTCCACTCAAATAGAAGCATGGTTCAACTACTACAACTCTTTCCCACTTATTACTTCTTTAAGATAATTAGACTTGTTTCTAGTTTTTCTTTCCAATGAAGCAAGATATGAACATTATGTTTGGAATTTTATGCAATGGTAATATTGCTATTTTGAGGATACTTTTAGTTTGGAAGGCTAAAATCTATGGAAATGATTGCATTTCAACATCGTCTAGCACCGCGTACCAACTTTCTAGTACCATATTTCGGCACCAGTACCTATAATTTCAATTTCTAGAATTTTGGTACTCAATTCAGTACCAGCATGCAGAATTTGAATTTTCATAATTTTAGTACCCAATTTGGTACGAGTACATAGAATTTCAATTTCATAAATTCTAGCTCTTGTCATGAATAAGACCAAATATTAGGATAGTAGTTGTACCCATTCAATGTACATTCAGTTCATGAGATTTATAGACTTTTCATCTTCATGACCGAAGCTATTTTGTCAGACAAAGTCAGAATCGGGATCATGTTAGTTTGGGACACTTAAATACTAGAAGAATATTTTCAAAAGAAAAAAAGACATCTTCATTAATGGAATGGAACACTCAGGGGATTATTTGATGACATCTTTCCTTTTTCCTTAAGTTGTTAAAAATGACGCATTCATGCTTTATCATTACTTATCTATTTTAAGATGTTATTTCACAATGATGATTGAATAAGAAAATCTTTTCATAGAAGTTGAATTGAATGATAATTCCAAACTATTCACAGCTGATATACCTTTTCTACTCTAGAATTTATTTTTTTGTATTCATATATATTTATGATTATCAATATGAAAAAATTGCTCAAAATATGTTTACCAAAACATGTTAAGGGGATTCATCAAAGTTAAAAGGTCCAGACAATGATACCATTAAGAAAAAATTGAATACTACAACCAGAACACCAAAGCATGATAAATAAGCATCTTTATTAAGACTTGCAGAAGAGATGATAAAGTATATGCTCATAGTGGAACACTACTTTAAAAAGCATAAATGAAAACTACAATTGGTAGGAATTTAGGTCCATTAAAATGGCGCAATCATGATATGTCCTTTGAGTACCTATAAGTACCTTATGCACCTAAGACATTATGCACTAATCAAAGTCATAGAAGAAGGTATCATCTTATGTCGTTAAGGGTATTTCTGAAGCCACTCCCCCATCTACCAATTGCAAAATAAATTTCTATAATATAGACCTAAAATGACAGGAAACATGGGACTCAAGCCTTTGGTGTAAAGTAGGTTTAAGAGGTTAACCTATCGAGGCTATATATGCATTATGGAAGTAGGTACTAACATCTAATAGCACTAGAAATACCCATCGAGGCTATGGACGCTCGCGAGAAATGGGGCATTCTACCTAAAGAAGTGTCAACCAAACCAAGACTTTTGTCTACACATATGATGGTTACTCTATAGTGTTACAGTCGAAAGGAAGCATGTGTGGATCGAAGTTAAAGGGAAAAAAACTCCATAAATTTTCCACTAAAGAATGACCATAAGGTAATCTTGAGACCTTTATCATTATTTTTTCATACTATATCTAAGATTTAATTATCTTAGAAGTGGGACCGATGATCACAAATAATTAATAAAACTTAACTGCAAAGATTGTTTGTAATACTTGGATAACTATAAGACTTTGGGATTTGGTTAGTAATAACTAATTTTTCAATAAGCATCCTAATGTTTTGTCTACAAAGAAGGAAGACCCCATAGATTCATAAAAGGTTTCTTTTTCTTGAGCATAAAACTATTAAGGATTGATGAAATTATATGAAATAAGTGTTTTGGAATTGCTTCTATGCTTGGTCTTAGTTTTGCATAATTTTAATAAATCAAGGATGGCTTTTTTTGTTCAGTATTCATCTCATTAGTTCCATTTTTTTGTTTTTCAGGTTCCTTTTTGTACTAGATTCATCTTAGCAGTGCTCCTCACTTCTTCAATACCTCACCTTGTTTGTATGAGGACATGCAAAACCTGAGGCATGGGGGAGTGGTTGTTGGGACCTTTGGATTATTTTCAGCATCTTCAATTCATTCTCTTTAGTTTCCTTTAGAAAATCAGATTTGTAATCATCAACTCCTTCTAGACGCTCATCCTTACTCTACCTCATCTTCAGCTCTATACAATTTTCATTGCAACCCACAATGCAAATAAAAACTAAAAGGTATACTTGAGGTAATATATGTTTACACCTCTTTAACACATTAAAATTTAAGGAAGCTTGATGATTGAGCACTTCCTATTCCATAAATATTTACCTATCTTAAACCATCATTAGATCCCCCATTTCTAAATCCATCAATGCATATTCTGGTAAGACCATAAGAATGAAAAGCAAAGTATATGAATACAAAACAACATATATAGAGTTTTCTCCTTATACATCATACAACATTTTAAAAATTATCATCTGAATGATCTCAATAAGAGGATGAAGCCATTATTACTTATATAAGAGAATAACTGCAAAATGAATAATGGTCTTACAAGTTTTGAAGTCCATATTTATATAGCCATTATCTTCATAATCACCTTATATCATCCACCATCCCTTCCTAGTCCATATTTTTCTTGTCCTTAATTTGTATTAATTTGTTTTAAAATATATCAAGTCTATGACGGTATGACAGTTCACCTTTAACCACCTACACCAAGAAACAATGTCATAGAAGTATCTAACAGGCAAGGATTTTGTTTACATGAGGGCATGTAAAATCTTAGGAATGGGGGAATGTTGAGATAGGAATATGTCATATTTGTCATTATATGAAGTCTCCATTCATGAGCCGTATTCCTGCATTTATGACACTTTCCACAACAATTATACCATCAATTTTTGTTAAATGTACTTCTTTTCCTCTGGTTAATTATGATGTATTTCCTATCTTCTTAATGGTTAAACATGTTTTTAACATGGTTTTATCAATGTAAGCTTACTAATTTGTTTATGTGGCCAAGAAGCATTTTCGAGTATCAAATATTTTTTCTATGTGCCAGTTTAGTACCAATTCGATAATTTGGTACCTACACTCAACAAACATAGGAAGTTACATCTAGATTTGAAGAAAAAGTCAAACCAATGCCAAGTGGCCATGACTCCTATCTCCAATGAAATATTTAGTTTATATATCATCCTAAATCATAACAAAATTGGTTAAAAGAATATATTTTACTTTAATTATAGTATGGGAGCTAGATTTGTACGGAAGCCAATGTTATCCTTTTGACCATCACTTCCTCTACTTTATGATGTTATAAAAGAAACATAAATTTTGTGCAATAAAAAAAAAAGGGAACGAGAGGATGCAGAGAGGAATTTTATTATTTTGAGTTAGTTTTTGTAACATATTTGAACTTTCATCTGTAAGTAGAAGTTGAGGTTTATTTAATGGAGATTTAACTGTTAAAGTTTTGAGCATCATTATGACCTGAGATAATTTCTAGGCACATTTTTAGGTCAGGAAGGGCCCCTCGACTCAGGTAACATCTTGGATTTTATTCGTAGAGTAGAATATTAGTGAGATTCAATTTCTTTCCACATAGTTATATTTATTTTTAGGTTTTGTTTGATATTTCATTCATTAATATCGATCTATATTAGACATACATTTTAGATATGTTAGTATAGTAATGTCAACATGTTGTGATGAAGTTTGAATTTATTTTCTCAGGATTAATAGTTAAAAAGGAATATTTGGTTTGTTATTTCAATACGTGAGTTATGAAACAAAATCGATACTAGATTCAAGTACCGAAAATATGTAGCTTGCAGGTTCTTTATTATATCTTGGTACCCAATTTCTGAACCAAAATTGGTACCATATCCCAGTACTGAAAATTAGTAACTTGCATTTTAGGATTCTATAATTGATCAAAGCTTTGAAGTTACAATATTTTGTTAGTAAATGAGTCATATATCAAATAAGTGTCAGCAATACATCATTGTATGAAAGATTGTAACTCTAAATCTTCTTAGTATTTATCATTTATGTTCCAGTGATACATTTATTTTTATTGTTTTTTTCTGTAGTTTATAGCTTTTTTTTCTTAACTTTCCTTACACTCTTTTGCTTGTACTTGTCAGCATTTACTTTTCTGCAATTTGCTCTTTTGCTGCATGTTTATTGATTTTTTTTGTATCCATCATTATAGGATTAGAACCACTGAAGTCTCAAGGTGTAATAAGCCACATAAGTAAACTACATGAACATTCTATTTTGGTAATGAAAGATTATGGTTCGGAAATTGATAAGCATTAGAGTCCCATAATCCAGTGGAAAGTTATAATCCTTAGTGATTAGTTCTTTCTAGTATTAAATGTTAGTGTAACCTAGAATAACATCTAATAGTACAATTCTCGTGCTTTCATTTCTAAGTTTATAGACCCCTAGTCAATATTAAAATGGTAGGGAAATGGTTACATATATTTAGCCATACAAATAGTTGGTGGGTGGAGGTGAGGTAGCCTCAAGGCACCTTGTTTCAATGGAAATATTGGTTTAAAACTCCTCTAAAAGCACTCTACCTCAAGCTTGGTAATCTAGCTCGAGGGTGACTGCTACAAGAAATATTTGGTTACAACTTGTCTATTGTTGGGCAGAGAGTTAGAGTTCCACTCTCAATTGCCAGAACTGCATAAGGTAAGCATAATCTTATGTTTGTGCTTGTGATTACTATATTTTCTATGTTATTTTCATCAAGATAATGTCATGGTAATGCTGAGGAGTATTGGTTCTTGCTAATATCAGTTACAAAATACAGTGTCAACTGCAAGCATGTAATGATGATAATTCAATGCTCAAAGGTGTGTTTTATGCGTGTGAATCAAGTCTGGAATGAGACTTCTTGTTTACCTATGGAATTATGATTTCTTGTAAGAATTTTTGGGCATTCATTTTTTCCCATTTGCTTTCATGAGTTTGTTATAAGTTTAAGTTTAGCCTAGGAGGCCTGTAAATATCTGAACTATTATTAGTTGAAATTGGCCCAATGAGATTTAGTGGGAATGAATGGAAAAATACCTGTCAATTTTCTTCTTTTTATGCACTTAAAAGGTTGGCTATCAGGATTTGTTTAATTACTTCCAAGCTCAAGAAGGATAATGTGCATACAAATGTAGAATACATGGAATTTTTATACTAATGGTTTTGTGCAGCAAGGAGAATGAGCACATAAATTATATAGGGGTATGCAAACACACACACACACACATATACATAAACACATATCCATGAGAAAACATAGGAAATATGGAATGTGATGTAATTGAGTTAATTTATGACCAAAGCAATCCTTATGTAATCGCTTTGCTCCATTCATTAAGTCATATATATATAACAATGTTGCAGGAGTGTTGTGTCATGGCATATTGTTCAATCCCCATAACCATAGTTAGAGGAACTATGTTTGTAAACAGACATTGTAAAGCTCCTATGTTGAACTCTTTAATAGAGTTAGATTCAGAGTATGCTGACAGAGTTAGGTTTTGATATTGTTTAGCCTCAATAGAATCATGTTGCTTGTTGGGGAAGAAAAAGAAAAGTTTCATCGAATAAAACCATCAAAGGAAAAACTCCCTAGTGGTTTAAGTGTTCCCTAAGGAAGGTCTCAAGTTGACGTGTTATCGATGTCTCATCCCTAGAATTGCAAGAAGGTGCACTCAGAAAGGGAGCTCTGGGATCACAAGGACCGATATGATGTGAAGGGATCAGTGATATGGAAGAGGCCAAGGTACATTGGATCCTGTGCCTTAGATGATGAGAGGATAAAATAACCATGTGGGAAGAGAGTGAGCATCGCGGAAAAGTTTTTGGTTGGGTTTACATAGATAGAGGGTTTTTGTGGCAATTAACGAGAAAATTCCCTTCTAAGAGTCCATTACCCAAGGGAAACCTTTTTCACAATTATTATTGATCATTGGGATGACAACTTCGAGTTGACGTATTGTGGGTGACATCATGGGATGGAGTGTTTGGTTGATGAGGCCATTAGACAAATTGACATGTCCCAGGAAAACATCGGATGGTGTAAGGAATTAAAGGACCAGGAGCCAAGTATTGAGGATGGTCACATTGTGTGAGTGGAGAACCTAATATAATATATATAATTTATATATAGAGAGAGAGAGAGAGAGAGAGATAAGTGTGTAGGATTCAGTGGTTATTAGGAAAGGCTCGAGCCAATGGTTATAATGAAATAAGTCCTCCTTTGGTTATATATGTATCTAGTACCTCTGACACATAGGTTGGGACTAACCCATTTGGTGCTTGGTTCCAGGTCTTGGTTTGGATGGTTCT
>APFE030380464.1:111867-152260 GCA_000404065.3 Pinus taeda | reverse complement strand
ATATGTATATGTATTTGTATATGTATATGTATACATATACATATACATATACATATATATATATGTGTGTGTGTGTGTGTGTGTAGACAAAAAGGCCTTCACACATGCCACGTGGCAGGGAAAAGAGAGAGAGATGACATTTTTAAATTAATAAGGATTTTAAAGGTCATAAATTGAAATCCTGGAGTCTAACTGTGGCAAAGATTATATCATTGGAATCGTCTCGGTGATATGAATGTGATGGCACCTTTGGATTTGAGTTTCAAAGGGTCATAGAAAGAAAAACACATAGACCCCATTTCCATTATGTGACTATGGTAGTTGGGTCATCATAGTAACTACCTTATGATGACCTTAATTTGGGTGGGGAATAATAGGATTTATGTTACAGTTATATATTGTAATTGATATTGGGAGCAAAATAAAGAAGGCCACTATCCTAGAAGTAGGACCAAGAGATATAGGCCACACTAGATGAACTTTGTTATCAAGTGGTTGTCTCTTCTTGATTTTTCTCTTATAGATATTTCTAATTGTTTATAAATTGTAGCTTCATAAATCCATTTTAAAGATTGTTTTAAGATAATTTGCTCACATTTTAAGATGGTTAAAAGAAATCATTCACACTTGAACATTTTAATGAACCAAGTTAGTTTGATGATCTCATATTAATTAGTATTAGAGTAGGATTGATAATTGATTTGTGAGTGTGCATGGTAACAAGGAGAAAATTCAAGGGAAGTGAAGGGACGCTTGTTGAAGGGAATCCGGAATTTGATTGAGAAGTGTTACTTGAAGAGGAGAAATGTCATCACATCAAGGAGAGGAGAATCATTTTGTTTCTGAAGAAAAGTTTCCTAAAAAATTCATGGTGATAAAGGCATTGGTTGACAAATTATATTAGGATTGGAAAAAAGCTTCTTATTATTATCCTCCTTCAATTACTGATTCTCCTCCTCCTCCTCAAGGGAAAGCTGCTTCAAAGAATACTATTGAAATTGAACATCAAATTTTATTTGTCATTTTATGATGGGGAGCTCAATGTTGAGAAGCTTGACATTTGGATTTTCCAAATGGAAGTTTACTATTGTGTACAGTAGATCATCCATGACAAGGTAAAAATTAATTTAGCCTCTCTTTGATTTGAAGGTATTGAATTAATATGGTGGGATACTATAATGTAGGAAAGTAAAACTCTTTCCTTTTGGTTTGAATTTACTTTGGCATTGAAAAATAAATTTTACCCTTTTGCACATAACCAGAAGGAAATAATAGAATGGAAAACCATGTGGCACATCAAGACCAAGTTGTGCATAACTTTACAAAGGAGTTTAGGAAAAAATAATTTGCACCAAATACTCCACTAAACACACAAGAGACTAGTTTGAAATACATCACACAAGAGACTAGTTTGAAATACATTGGTATTTTGCATGGATATATATGCATCACTATTTTTATATTGAAGCCATCTAAACTAGACGAGGTCTATGTATAAGCAACCTATATTGAAGAAAATAAATAAGGTGGTGGAATTTCTGTGGAAGACATATATTGGAAATATGATCAGGGAAAAGGAAAGGAGAATCCAAAGGGAACAACTTCAGTGAAGAAGGTCAATGGAAACCTTTCATGTACCCATTGCGAGAAACAGGGACACAACGGTGATGATTATTGGTAGTTGCATCCAGAGTTGAGGCCTAACTAATTTTGAGATAAGAAGGGAAAGAAAAGGTAACAAAAATAGTCTATCATGATCTGGGATTAGACTCTAGTGGTGAGACACAAATCACCATCATGGATTTGAAAGGTGATGACCAAACATGTAAAAGTAGATACCTTATTTGAAACGAGATCTCAATCCAACCTTATATTCGAGGCAATTGTAAAGAAGTTGAAATTGGAAACAATACCACATCCTAAACCTTGTTCTCTTGGATGGGTATGTAACAACACTAAGCTGGAGGTGGTTGAAAACTCTAACTTTAGATTTGTTATTACATATAAATATGTGGATGAAGTTGAAATAGATGTGGTCCCAGTAGATATATGTGGAATTTTGCTTGGAAGTCCTTACATTTGACACAGAGGCTATCTAATTGAGGAAGGAAAATAGGTATCGCCTCTTCAAGGACAGAGTGGAATACATCATTTGTGCTCATCATATGAAGGATGATTCCTTGTTGGTGACCACAGGGAAATTAAAGAGGCTCATGAATGCAAGAAATATATTTTCACTTATGCCTGCAAAGGTAAAAAAAAATAGGTGTTCTTAAGCATGAGAATGAAGTGGTGGCATACAAGCCTAACCATGTGGTGTTTCAAGTAACATCAACACTCATGAGATTCAGTCATGGGTACCTTCTAGGAGGATAAAAAATGTTTTTAGCTCATTTTCATCAATGTCCTTGCAATTGTTAATGTTGATAATGTTTATTTCATGGGTAGTGGTTGAAGTAATAAATGCAGTTCTTTTAGTTGTCATAGTTTTTATGGAACTTCTTGTGATGATTCAGGTACAAAAAATAGGGTGGATAGATATTGTAAAAGCAAGGAGGCATATCCTGCACTTGGTTTCTGATTAAGAACCTTTTGGAGTTTCAAAATCCTCCCACTGGGGAGAAATGATCTGGGAGGATCCTTAAAAGGCCAAAAAATTCAAATTTCCCCAAAATCGATGAAAACAGTTACATATAAAAGATCTCGATGATACGATTCTAAAATGACTTGAATTGTTTCAAATATAGCTAGTATGCAAATGTTATAGCAATTTGAAGTTTGTGCCAAATAATAAAAAGGGAGTCTACAGGGCTACCATGTGGAAGCACTAGGAAACACCATGTGGCACTGTAGGATGCTAACATGGCATCAATATGATTATGTGGAAAGTTTCGAGCAATGATGTGGCAGGTTAGAAAGTTTCAAGTGGTACTAATGTGGCATTCGTTGCCAGGATGATGTGGCATTACAAGTGATGTTGACTATACAAGTGGCCCAATCGAAGGATTGTTGGGAAAAATTGAGAGGGGGGGGGGGGGGGTGTGGGGGGGGTGGGGGGGGGTGGTGAATCAATATTTAAAACTCACTTAAAACTTCTCTTTTCTTACTCATATTTCTGTATGCGACTTTACTAAATGAAACATGCGTATATGCGTGACTATTATGAAGACAACTAGCATATATCTAGTTAACTTACTTTTCAATTAATTCATCATCTATTTGTCTTGAACCAGAGTATCGAAACTCATTAAGAATTAGTTAAATAGTAACTATGTGCAGTAAGAAAAAAAAACCATCACACATAAGGACACACATGAAAACCAAAATTTTAGTTGGAAGCCCAATGTGGGATAAAAACATTGTTGTTGTCAACTCTGTCTTCTTTTATTATTAAGAAAACTTCTTACAATATTTTACTAGTGTAGAATCATACCAGCACATCGGAACCCACCTGCAGAAGGCAACAACCTTCTCTCGTTCTCTAGAACCCACTAGAAGGGATCTCCAACCCCCTAATCTCATTTACAAGCACCCACCGAAAGGGAGCTCCAACCCCTGATCTGATTTACCAACTACCACTTGAAGGAAGCTTCCACTTCCTCATTGAAGGCTCCAACCATCAACACCTCTATGGACCACTCATAAATTTTCACACTGGATCTACCTAATACAAAACATCACAACTTGTTGGACACTTTCCATCAAATTTTCAAACTTAACCCACTACCATCATTTATGCCCAATACCAAATATCAAAAATGAAACTGATCACTGTAACGAATTACTCAATTATTGAACTAACTAAATCAACCAATCACTAAACCAACTAAGACCCAAATAAATCAACTTATTCTCAAACAACCAAAGTAGTTAGATTAGTGTAACCATAATACCAATATTGAACCCAAACACTGCACCAACACACTGAACCAACTGAAGAATCTAATCAATAAAATGTTAGAATATATACGTTACTTTACTTTAGCAAATCCGCGTGTATACGTGACTTCATTGAAGCATACCTGTGTACAAATCTCAAAACATTGAACCCTGGAATTGAATCACTGTCATTCTGAAACAAACGCTAATTTACACCTTGAACCACTGAATCATTCTCAAATAATCACACAACCATCATAGATCTTCAACCACATACAACTGGCAACACATCATTCTTCAATAAATCAATTCAATCTCAATCATCATTGTTAAACCTAGATCATGAAGTAGGACTTCATTGATAGAAAACAAAAACACAACAAGGCCGATTAGACTAATCAAACATCTTATTCAGTAAAACCCTAGCTTATATACATGCTTTCCACAAAACAATTATGCGTGTATACATGCTTTTCAAGAATCAAACCCATGTATAGATCTATCCAAAGTGAATAATCGATATGTGGCTTACCAACATTAGACCCACACATGTACGCATCTTTCAGGTTATCAAACCCATGTATAGGTATGCAATTATTGACTTATAGCTTCGTTACATAACAGACCTTCAAAACAAAGCCATCTCTTGGCATACATTACAAAAAATGTGTTAGACATATTACAAATCAAATCAATCTATTATCAATATAGTCATTTGATATCTATTGGATCCAATCCATCATCAAATTCTTGGGTGCATACTTAGTTTCAGATGAAACTATTCATTAAAACCCATCGCATAATGCACACTTTCTTCATATCTAACTATGAAATTTCCATTACTTTCACACACAAGTACTTTGATCTTCATTTCCTTTTATAGCTTAGCCCTAATCCAATACCATAGGTCATAAACACACTAATGCCGATGGTATTCTTCGACAGGAACACATATTTGTTGTTGGGCTCAATAGTATGGGTCAATACCATGGTAAACCCCATTGGTATTTAGAATACCATGGTGTAGAAACTGTATGTGCCTTTTCTTTTTCATACTCGTGTATGTATGCGACTTTGCTTCATAGAACCTGTGTGTACCTATCAAAACATCCCCTTCAATATTCCTATTTCTCTAGACTACTATTCCTTTGCCCAAACTCTCTGTCATATGTAGACACATCCTTTTGACATCTTCATCAAGTAGGTTTCCATCAAAAGGAAACTCATAAAGTAGCTTGCCATAAAAGGCAACACAATAGTCATAATGCCAACAATCTCCCCCTTTGGACTCGATGACAACCAATTCAGTGTTTGGTCACTAGAACCTATAGATACCTGTAAAACACATGAAGCTGAAGCTGAGCACCAACGTTTTCAATTCAAACACCAAGTTACTCTCCCCCTTTGACATCAAGGGAAAAGGCCTCATCAATGTCGAACGAAGGCTTCTCTCTTCTGGTAGAGACATGAGCATTATAGATCTGATTTGCATTATATACTAACCATGCTCCCCCTGAGCACATGTTGAATCTTCTGAAATATTTTCACTGAAATACATGACTCTATGACTCAACTAAATATGACCTTTCTTATCAAGACATAGATATGAAATTTATAACCAAGACAGAAAGACCTCTATAGTGAGGTATGATAGTCATAAAAAACCATCATATATTGAATAGGATCAGCACCATAAGTATTAGTCAACAATAACATGAGCACCAACATCCATATTTTCAATATCTTCAACCTGTGGCCAAGTATACAACATCAACATCATAATATTTTTCTGTAGAGATCAACTATCAACTCATCCTCTTCACATTAACAATGTCAACTTTCTATTTCCCTTTGTAGGAATAGATCAAAGTTCATCAAAGAAACATATCTTTTAAACCAATCATATGCTATGTCTCTATGTATCATCCAACACATATAGAAGTAAAATATCAATAGCCATATCTTCACAAAACCATTTGATCATATCATGTACATGTAGCTTGTGTAATCACCATAGCCATCATCCATGACTACAACATCATCATCCAATAATCATAGCAAGGTCTACATGTTCTTTCCACAACAATCCCCAACATATCATACATGTATCATCACCAGAGATTTTTTTATCATCCCACATCTGGTAAGAATCAACCATAATTAGCAACTCATGCATCATCATTCAATAACTTTAGCAACATAAGTAGCATATCCATTGATAGGCATCATTATGTACCAAGGAGTTCTAAAACAAACATAATTCCAACAATGCATTATTAGAAGCATAGCAAATTCTCTCCCTAAACCTATGTCAATTGTTCACTGTCAGATATGATCAAATCATCTCATATAAGTACATCAAATTATCTACCTCAATCGTTTATCCATCAAGGCATCAACAACATATAAAAGCCAAAACCACTTCTAAATAGCATCAACAGACTGTGACCATTAATCATCAAAACAAGAAATCCAAATAATAATAGTCTGAAGCATATCAATGCCTTTCATGAGTATGTCCCATTGTTCCTTCATCATAGCAAAACACACGCGAGTATTCAGATCATAACTAACGTATATACATTACTTTTCTTCATAGGATCGACATACAGAAAGTAAAATATCGATACTTCACAACTTCAGCTCCCCCTGAGTCTGTACTATATGTACATGTTCACCATTACTACACCAGATGCATTTTCAGTAATATAAGAAACATGAATATCCAAAAAACCATGGGAATCATCATCAAGACAAAACATGTATTTCTCCCCCTGATATTATACATCACTTATCCTGAGGACCTGATAATCATCTTCTACTCTTTTGAGGTTATGTACCTTACATCACTTATGCAATCACTATTACAAGTATTCTTTTTAGAATAATGGACTATAATGGGCACCATCTTCTTTTATTCTAAATTTGAATCATCCTCATAGCTGCGAGAATTTAGTTCTTCAAGAATGTATAATTTGTCTGGGTTTCTATATCCTCTTGCTATGAATTTTCTAGTTTCTTCATCCATAACCTTGTACCTGGTTGATGTAAACATAATTATATTTATTTTATCTTCCATTTGACTTACAGTTAGAATATTTTTCTTTAGCCCTTGAACTAATAAAGTATCAGCTGCTCCTCTATGTTTATTAATTCTAGCTCTTCCCTTTCCCAGAACTTTTGTTGTAGCATTATTTCCAAGAATAATATTAACATATTGGTTTTTATTGAGAGACTCCACGTTACTCTTATATCCATTCATTTGATGATAGCATCTGCTATCTATGTACCATTCATCTTCTTCTTCAAATCAGCAGAGAGCAAGACCACACATTATATGTTTTTCTTATTTCTACTTATTAAGAGAAATGTTGGTGGATCCATCATTTTCAGGTCTTCTGACATCAATATTCTTATCTAGTTTCTTGCCTTGTTGTCTGAGGCGATCCATAGATTTGTTCCTGTATTCTTTTGCTACATGCCCAAACTTATTACAAGCATAACATCTTATATGAGCAGAGGAATCATTATATTTATGTTTCATATTCCTTCTCTTGTAATCAATAGTTTTGTGACCAAATATATTTCAAGCAAAACAATATCCCATAAAGAAGCCTGAGTACCTGTAAGCTAATGATATTTTCTTGAAGTGGTTATTTGCTTGTGATTGAAATAATCTACTTTTGCAATTAGCTTCAATGTGTCCATAATTATGACATATAAAACATTCAACATTATTAATCATAGGAGAGAATCGATTAACATTTCTATAATTAGGAGTAAATGATTTTCTTTGAAGATTAACTTTCTTTGGTTGTTGATCAGGTTGACTTCTTATCTCTTTGTTGAGCATCTCAGGTTTTGCATTGTTACCCTTTAAATTCCTTGCCTCAGCTTGTGAACTAGATTCTCCTTCAACAATTTCATGAAAATCAAGACCAAATTTGATGGCTGGAGACCTTTGACTACTAAGAATATTATCCAAAATCTTAATACTATCTTGAAATCTCAAATGTTTATCTTTTTCTTCTAATTTATCCTTTACAATGTTTACCTCAACCTCCATTCTTTGATATTATTTTTCCTTTTCTAGATACTTCTTCTTCATACCTTCTTCAACCCTTCTTCCTTCTTCTACTTACTCCTTCAATTTGATAATCTCTTCTTTCAACCCATTTTCTTGTTCTTCAAATGCTTGAAGTAGTTCTTCATTCCGCTTATCTGATTTTTCAAGATGTTCGCTTAGAGAGATGATCTCAGCTTCAAGACATTCACAATATTGTTTAGATTCCATAGTAGCATTTACTGATTTAATATGATCCTTGTTACTGTATGCCTGCTTGTATTTAAGACTAACAATATTTTTCAAAGCAATATCAAGTTTTGTTCTAAGATCAAAAAATTCTTCTAACGTGTCTTCTTTTGAATCAACAACTCCATCTGACATTTCAAATGTGGTTTCATTTTTTGACATATTGTTAGGGATAGGATTACTTGGTAGTTCCCTTGATGAGGAATATTCATTTGATATTTCCTAATGCATTTCATGTAGCTTATACCACACTTGATTTGCAATTGTATAATGCATAACCTTGTTTAATCTTGAATCATGTATGCTATAAAAGATGTCACTCAAAGCTTTACTGTTCTTTTGCACTTCCTCGTCTAATGGAGGATTGGTGCAGCCATTTCATACTAGATACCAAACATCAATATTCATTATATTAGACTTCATATTTTCTTTCCATGTTGATAATTATATTTGCTTAGCGTAGGCACATTAACATTGTCTATTGTTTCTAACTAGCCTTGATCTTCCGCTTCTAGAGGCATCATTTTTTAACCCGTTTTCTTTTAGAGTGTTTACTTTCACTTTTACCCATGAGTGAAAGTTTAGTTGTTTCACTGTCATCATCGCTATCATTATTGTATAGACAAGGAAATGGATCGCAGTTTGAATAAAAGCCCATACTTGATAATTCTCTCTTACCATCTTCTTCATTCTTGATCAATAGAAAGTGGGGTGCTGCCAAAATTGAATATTTGTTAACATCTATAACTGTCACTATATCTGATATATCACTGTCATAGTTTTCAGAATCCCTTCTTTGAGCAATCTTATTCTTTCCCATAATCTTGATGAATCTCCTTCAAGCGATCAAGCTTCTTCTTAAGGACCTACTCTAATACCAACTGTTGGGAAAAATATTGAGAGAGTGGGTGAATCAGTGTTTAAAACTCACTTAAACTTTTCTTTTCTTACTCATATTTCTTTACGCGACTTTCCTGGAAGAAACCTATGTATATACGCTAATTTTATGCAGACAACTAGAATATATCTAGCTAACTTACTTTTCAATTAATTCATCATATGTTTGTCTTGAACCAGTGTATTAGAACGTCATTAAGAATTAGTTAAATAGTAACTATGTGCAGTAAGAACAAAATAAACCATCACACATAAGCGACACACATGAATGCCATGATTTTAGCTAGAAACCCAATGTGGGAAAAAACCACTATTTTTGTCATATTTGTCTTCTTTTATTATCAAGAAAAACTTCTTACAATATTTTACAGGTACAGATTCATACCAGCACGTAATCACCCACCTGTAGAAGGATACGACTATCTCTCTTTCTCCAACACCCACTGGAAGGGATCTCCAACCCCCTAACCTCGTTTATCGACACCCACTAGAAGGGAGCTCCAACCCCCTAATCTGATTTACCAACTACCACTCGAAAGAAGCCTCGACTTCCTCACTAAAGGCTCCAACCATCAACACCTCTGTGGAATGTGTTTCATAAATTTTCACACTGGATCCACCTGATACAAAACATCACAACTTGTAGGCCACTTTGCATCAAATTCTTAGGCTGGACCCAGTACCATCATTTAAGCCCAATACCAAATATCAAATCTGAAACTAATCATTGCAACAAATCACTCAATTATTGAACCAACTTAATCAACCAATCACTGAACCAATTGAGACCCAAATCAATCAACTTATTCTCAAACAACCAAATCAGTTAGATCATTGTAACCACAATACCAATACTAAACCCAAACATTGCATCAACTCACCGAACCAAATGAAAGCTTTGATCAATACACGACTTCAATGAAGCATACCTGCATACAGATCTCAAAATATTGAACCCTAAAACTAAATCACTATCACTCTGAAACAAACACTGAGTTACACCTTGAACCATTGAATCATTCTTAAATAATCATAGAACCATCAAAGATATTAAATCACATACAACTAGCAGCATCATCATTCTTCAATCAATCAATTCAATCTCAATCATTATTATTAAACCTAGATCATCGAGTAGAACTTCATTGAAAGACAACATAAACATAACAAGACTGATTAGATTGATCAGACATCTTATTCATAAAAACCCTAGCTTATATATGTGCTTTGCACAAAACACTTCTACATGTATACACGCCTTTCAGGAATCAATCCCGCATACAGATTTGTCAAAGTGAAAAATTGATATGCAACTTACCAACATTAGACTTGCATATGTATGCATCTTTCAGGTTATCAAACCAACGTATAGATATGCAACTATTGACTTATAGCTTCGCTGCATGTCAGACCTTTAGAACAAACCCATCTCTCAGCATACATAACAAAACATGCGTCAAACATAAATATTACAAATCAAATTAATCCATTATCAATATAGTCATTTCAGATCTATTGGATCTAATCCATAATCCAATTCTCGGGAGCATACTTAGTTTCAGATCAAACTATTCTTTAATAGCCCATTACATGCACACTTTCTTCATATCTAACTATGAAATATTCATTACTTGCGCACAAAAGTACTTTGATCTTCATTTCCTTATATAGATTAGCCCTTATCCAATACCATAGGTCAAAACCACACTAATGGTGATGGTATTCTTTGATGGGATCAAATATCTATTGTTGGGCTCAATACTATGGGTCAATACCATGGTAAATACCCTTGGTATTTAGAATACCATGGTGTGGAAACTATATGTGCCTTTTATTCTTCATAGTCACATATGTACATAGATTTTCTTCAAAGAACCTTGTCTACCTATCAAAACATCCCCTTCATCGTTCCTCTTTCTCTGAATTGCTATTCCTTTTTCCAAACTCTCTGTCATATGTAGACACATACTATTGACATCTTCATCAAGTAGGTTCCCATCAAAACTACAACTCATCAAGTAGGTTTCCATCAAGGACAAAAAATTAGTCATAATGCCAACAAGGATGCCATGTGGCCCAATAAGAAGGTGCCACGTGGCACATCAAGAATGGTCTAGAGAGTCAAAATTGTTGGAAATTTGAGGCCACAAGGATTGAACCCCTGACCTTGGCATAGCTTGGCCAACAAACTAACCGTTATACCACGAGTGGCAATTACATCGAACTAGTTACATGTTAAATCTAAAGTGTTATTTGAAATGCATGCCAAAAGAGAGAATCATGTGGGTTCAACCATGCAACCTCCCCGAAAATTTTCATTGTATCAACACTAATGAATGACCAATAAACAACATGCCATGGGTAACATTAATATGGGAGTTTAAACATTATATTTGGTTTGGCATGTGGCGTAGCAACAACATTTATATATTGTATTGAAAACATCAAACTAGTATGGATATGAGTGTTAGTTAGCAACCACATTTCTACATAACACCTTTGAAATGGGTCGTATTGCAAAAATGTTAAATTGTATGGTTCATCGTTATAGAAAATAACACTATATTCCATTTGTCATTGTAACAAATGCAATTTAATATTGTAAGGGATTTTAATGTTTAGGTTTATGCGGCCAAAATTTTTGATCAATGGAGGAAGATTGATAGATTGCAGAGTTTCAATCGATGTTTTTGAACCACAAACCAGGTCCATCTTCAATACTTGAGAAAATATGAATAGTAGGTAAAGAAATAAATAGTGGATGGTTGCTGACAAGAGGTGCATTATTCTAACCCTAATAGCCAACCAGAATTAAGACATTAGTAAGTGAGCAATAAAAGGTGGGATGATAAATACATATATATAGATATATAATCAATATTGCATATTAACGTTAATAGTATATATGTTAAAGTACATATGTGATACATATATACTTTACATATAACTCATGTAACTAGTAAATAATATGATATAATATATAATATATAATTTTGTAGTATATATAGTTAATAGTGAATAATATAATTTTATAATTAATATATATAAGTAAATATAAAGAAATCTAAGTAGCTAAGCAGTAATGGCCTAAACAAGGGAATTAATAAAACATTAAGGCCAAAAACCTAAAGGAAGAAAGGATGATAAATAAAAGGGAAAGGTAAATAAAAAGAGAGAAGAGAGGGGGTGAAAGAGGTATAACAAGGTAGAGAAGGAAGAATTAATAAAGGAAAAGAAAGGAGAAGGAGAGGGGGAGGGGGCACACAATAATGGAGAGAAGGATGAGAGGAGGAAGCATAAGGACAAGAGAAAAAATGAAAAAGAAGGACAATATTTTAACTCTCTTGGGTTAGTGGGGGCCACAATTTTTTATTTTTCTCGAGGCCATTATCCTTATTGATATTGTAGGGGTGTTTTTTTATCTCAACGACTTCTCTTAATTGGCATTTGTAATAATGGTTTTCCTTAGCAAGGATTTTGTTATTTTCCAAGATTACATGATTATTTGTCTTCATGTCATGTTTAATGATAGCTAATTTCTTAATCCTCTCATGTCTGATGTCAGCACCATGTTCTTTGATCCTTCTTTAAGGGAAAATCTCATCTCTCCAATATAGCATTTTCCACATCACCATTTTATCATGTAAACACCTTTGTATTTGATGTGGTCAATGTCATCTTTCACATATTTCATCATTTTTTCCAATGGTAGTGTGAGGTCTAAAACATGTTTTGATTTATTTTTTCTTCAGAGCCTTGGAAATCTTTTCAGTGGTACCTTTGAGGTAAGGACGATAGGTAGTCTTTCCTGGTTGTTGGTGTTATGAGGATACTTGTCATGATTTATAAGTTCCTTTAAAGGGCATCATTATTATCCTTCGTGTTATATCCAAGATTGCTGAAGAATTTAATCCAGTTCTCTTTTTCTTTTTTATAATGTCGTGCACTCGATATTTTGAAGGATCTAGAAGCTAAGGTTATAATGATACCAATCTTCTAAGAGGGATGATGGCGAGATTCTGCATGTAGGTAGTTTTAGCTGTGGGCTTTCTTTTGTTAAACAATCAAATTTTTGTCATTTTTTCTAATAATAAGGACATCCAGTAAGGGGGTGCAACCATTTTCTTTAGTTTCCATGGTGAATTAGATGTCATTAGAGATATTATTATGGTGCTAAATAAATTTAGAGAGATTCTCCTTACTATGTGGCCAAATAACAATAGTGTCATAAATAAATGTCTTCCATATTTTTGGTTCGAGATAATAAGTCTTTAGAGCTCTAATCTCAAAACTTTTTATGTAGAGGTTGGCCATTATAGGTGAAAGTGGAAATCCCATCCCCACCCCATTGGTTCGCTCATAAAATTTTCCTTTAAAGATAAAAAATGTGGACCTAAGACATAATTCAATGAACCTTTCTATTATAGGGTTAACCACTTCTTTAACCACTTGTATTTCCTCATTAAGTGGGATTTTGGTAAAAATGGATACTACATCAAAGTTGATTATAATTTCATATAAGTTAACTCTTTCTTCCTTAATTAATTCAACAAAATAATTGGAATCCTTGATGTATGAGTATGTGTGTCCAACTAGAGGACTAAGAGACTTTGCAACAAATGTTTTAGTTGGTCGGTTGGGGAACCAATAGTTTTCATTATTGGCCTTAAAGGAACAACATTCTGATGGATTTTTTAGGCTCCATAAATTCCTAGGGTTATTTCACTGATGGGAATCAATCACTTCTTGAAACTATCATC
Source organism: Pinus taeda (assembly GCA_000404065.3). Classification (NCBI taxonomy): domain Eukaryota; kingdom Viridiplantae; phylum Streptophyta; class Pinopsida; order Pinales; family Pinaceae; genus Pinus; species Pinus taeda. Next base: position 138,412 of record APFE030380464.1, on the reverse strand, counting down.
TAGGTTAAAAGATTTTATGGATTTTTTAACTTCTTTGATTACTTTTGAGATGGGATTATTGGACAACTTCCTCTAACTCCCACTCTCAATTAGATATTGAGTCATTTTTCCATTATAGGCTTGTAGGTTCATTACCATCATTTCTCCTCCTTTATTAGCTTTAAGATAATAATGTCATGGTTATTTATGAGATTCTTGAGAGATTAGAATTCCTCTTTGCTGATGTTTCTCCTAGTGAGTTTGACTCTCCTCAAAATAATTTAACAATCATGTTTGATGTAGTGTTTATCTTCATTAGTTAGCGCTTTTATATTGTCTTCAATATTGAAAATGATGTCATCAATAGGTATTAGGTGTAATGGAAAAATTCAATCCTTTTTTGAGCACTTCTTGCTCAACATTAGCCAACATGTGGTCTGACAGATTGATGACTTTCTTATTTTTTTTATCATGTGAGAGGAGTGTAGGATCATTATACTTAATATTACGTTCAAGATATTTGGTGTTCCCAACATTATTGTTATCTAACCATTCAGCAATTAATGAATTATATTCCATATCAGTTTGTCATGTGGAGTGAATTATGGTTGGAACATTGTCTGTTGCAACAAACAATCTAGCATTTTCAAAGTTACATTCAACAACTTATCCATCACTTCATAAGTAGACTACATTATTGTGTGTTTCTGAAATGTTTATATCAACGTTCAACTCAAGAGTAATATTTATTTCATTTAATTCAACATTCATCACATTGATATGAGTAATGTTTATTTTAGCCTAATAATCGTTATTTTCAACCACTGTTACAATACTTTCAAGTATATGCCCATTACTTGCACCGATAGTTCTTAAGTTTCTATGTGTAGTTTGATTATCATCATTAATTATGCTTAGAATAATGGTTGGGTTATCGATTGGTCCAAGTAATCTCCTAGATTTTGACACTTTCCTGGAACATGTTTTCTTATATTCATTTTCTATTTTGATAGTAGCACTACCATCAATTATTTTCCATGACTCAGAATCATTTAGGGAATCCAGTTCTAAATGTAGTTCATAGGATTTTTTTGAGAGGAGGTCAATGATCACTATTTTTTTTCTAATCTCACCACATAGAAGGAAGACTTAAAAAGATTTAAATGCAATTAGGTAAGAATGATTTTCGAGATGATGATTTATGTTAATATATTTAGGGATAATATGTTTTTCTCTACAGGTTTTTAAGAAGTCGAGATTAACTGCTCTTTGCTTGACTTTAATTTGTAAATTTTCAAGAAACTAAACTTTCTCGTGGATTCCCCTTCCATATTGGGTTGTGATTATAGTATTTAGGTTCATGTGGTTGGAATTGTTGATCAATGGAGGAAGATATAAAGATTAAAAGTTTCAATTGATGTTTCAGAACCACAAACTGGGTCCATCTTCAAGACTTGAGAAATATGAAGAGCAAGTAAAGAAATAAATAGTGGATAGTTACTGATAGGAGGTTTATTATTCTAACCCTAACCACTGACCATAATTAAGACATTAGTAAGAAAAATGAAAAGTGGGATGACAAATTCATATATGTAGATATATCATCAATAACACATGTTAATTTTAATAATATATATGGTAAAGTATGTATGTGATACATATATACTTTCACATACAATTCATGTAACTAGTAAATTATATAATAAGAAAATATAATATATAAGCTTGTAGTATATAATGTTAATAGTAAATAATAAATTTTAGAAATTAATATTATAGTAAATAATATATAATAAATATTATATATATATATATATATATATATATATTAATATATATATATATAATATATTATATATAAGTAGTAATAATATATGGTGTAATTATTAATAATATGTGGTATTATTATAGCATAAATTAAATAATTCTATATTAGCATATAATATATATTATAACATATGTGATAATATAAATAAATCTAAGTGGCTAATAATTTAAAGACCTAAAAAAAGAAGAATTAATAAAACAAAAATACCAAAAATGTAAAGGAAGAAAGGATAATAAATGAAAGGGAAAGGTAGAGAGAAGGAGAGGAGAGAGGGGGGTGGGGGCGGAAGAGATATAACAAGGTAGAGAAGGAAGAACCAATAAAGGAAAAGAAAAGAGGAGAGGGGGAGGGGGCACAAGATAAGGGAGAGAAGCATGAGAGGAGGAAGCACAAAGTAAAAGAGATAAATAAGAAAAAGAAGGAAAGACAATATTTTAATTCTCTTTTTTCAGTAGGGTCCAACAATTTTTATTGATCTCAAAGCCACTATCCCTATTGATATTGTTAGGGTGTTTCTTTATAAGGCTTATTTAAGGCCCCATAGTGGGTGTCAATAAAATAAAAATGGCAACCGAAAAAGCGATATAGCTGACAGCTTGCAATTTCGACCCTGAGTTTGTAGACACATAATGTTTTAAATATAAAAATAATATAAACATGCCATACCAATGCATTATGAAAGCATAGTAGAGCCAAGAGTATTCAAGGTGAGTTTAAGCCTGTGTTTTTTTTGTAATTACATTTTTGGAGCTGAGTTTTCTTTTAGAAACCATAGGGGTTTTAAGTGGTTTTTTAATACCACTTCCTAATGGAAGAGGGATTTATTTATGCAAGTTTTTGAGGTATATTAATGTTTGTAACTGATTTTGGGAGCTTAATAAAGAACTTCGCTCTCTTGGAGGAAGGACCAAGAGATAGTACACACTGGACTAACTTCAATATCATCTGGTTGTCTATTCTTGAATCTTATCTTCTCAATATTTCCAATTCTTTGTAAATTGTATTTTCACAGGTCCTTTTTAAATCTTGTTTTTAAATTAATTTTCTCACTTTTTAATTTGGTTGATAGTATTTATTTACACTTGAATATTTTAACGAACCAAGTCACTTTGAAGATCTTAGATCACAACCTAATAGTTGTAATGTCTATATTTTCTTCTTGAAAAGTCATGTTCAACCTATTCAATTCACCCAACACATTAACTATCATATGAAAACAAAATGAAATGAAGTAAATATGTGTATTTTCATACCATGATAAATTTTCCTTTTCGTTTTTCTACATAGTTAAAATTATTGGCATAATCTTAACAAGCCTTATAATAACTTCTCCCCAAGAATACCATCTCACTGTGTGTATCAATAATACATCAAGAGCATCAATTTGCATGACTTTAAGCAAGTAATTCAGTTCATTACTTCTCTTTGCTGAGTTTTGAACCCATGAATACAATTTGTTTGAAATTTTTTCAACATATAACACTGCAAGTATTTTCTTAGAATTATTTTTTTTGATAAAGACTCACAATGAGCCGCATAATGCATAGTAATAATGTTTGGAGCATTTTTTTCAGAAATGAGACAAAGCCATTTTCATGTCCAATCATTGTTGAAGTTCCATATGTAGAAAAAACTATGAAATTTTTGTCTTGAAGTTCTCTAACATTTATTAATTCCTTAACACAATCATATATTGTTTTTCCTTTTCAATTTTATATATTCTTAATCTTCATAAATTATGAGATATGTGGCCCAATACCCTTGAATCTAAATAGGTCAAATACACAACAAGGTGTTGCTTTAAGCTTCGATGAGTGCTTTCACCGTTCATAAATGAAAAAAGGACTTTCAAACATATTTTTTTGATCTAAATATGCTTAAGATGTATTGATATACAATATATAAAACCATTTGCAAACTTACGGTTTGTATATGAAGAGTACTCTTGAGAATTTGGCATATATGGTGTTTTTGCTTCATTGAGGAATTTACAAAGCTTTTCATACTTTGATAAAGATAAATATTATAGGAAAACAAAATATGATATTTTCATTGTAATGATAACTCTTTTCTTATTTTCATCTTCCATCTTCCTACTACGCTCTAGAATTGGTTTCATATTTCTATCTAATGCACTAATCCATCTTGCCTTATCATCTTTGTGTGCCAATGATCTTTCATGAGTAACAAGAGCATTATGTTGTAATGTGCTACAACCATTTCCTAAACCTCATGGTCCATTCATCTTATACTTCTCACAACAGCTACGTCTCATAGTGATTGTATCGTCACGCATCAAATAATTGAACGAATCAAACTTATCCAACCATTTCATATGAAACTTTATTTTTGTTTGTATTTAAATTTTCTTTAAATTGTTAGCCTATACCTCAACTTCATTTTTTTTCATCTAGATCATCATGGGAAAAGCTTCCAAAATTTTCATGCAGTTGTTGTTCCTTCCAAATAAATATTATGGGTTTAAACACCTGTTTCTAGATCATTTTGAGACTTCGAAGTTTGTGCTTTTTTCCATCCATACAATTCTCCAATTGTAGCTTGCATTTTTATTTTTTGAAACATTTGTGAATCTGTATCCACCTATATGATAAAAAAAGGTAAAAGCTAAGAATCAACTCAAGAATGTCCCAAAATGACCATATATAAAACTATACTTGTCCATAAAAAAAAGGAAAAAAATCATAAAGCACATGCTTTAAGAAAAAAATATATACCAAAACATCCACTAAAATATTTGTATTTGATTTACCTAGATAATTGTAAATTATCATAGTGAATAGAAACATGTAGTCTTGTAATTCTTTGCATGCCCAATATATATGTTTCACATTTAAACAATTAAACATTAAAAAAAAAAAAAATACATTCATCATATAGAAAAACTTAGATAAAGACTACTTAAAACAATATTACAACTCCTAAAAAAATATACATTCATATACAAAAAACAAAAAATTATATCCTTATGAAAAGAATATCTATTATAATTAATAAAAAAAAATAAAATACTAAAGGGAAAAATTAAAACCTTATCAACCGTTCTCTATTCACATACTTAACAAGCTTAAACCACTAACCAATTTTTAAGAATAGGTATATTCACATACTTAACAAGCTTAAACCACTAGCCAATTTTTAAGAATAGGCATGCAGAAAGAAATCAACTCGTTTTATACAAATTATATTTGATAAAGACCAAATTTCTTATCATAAAGAATACATATCAACAAAACGTTAAAATATGTCGAAATATAAACAAAAATAAATACTAACCACTAAGGTAAGTTCTCTTTCTCTTAAGAAATAGATGCCATAATTACTAATTCAATTTATATGGACCCTCTCATGTTTCAAGGTTACCTTTCAGAACCTCATCCGCCTCAACTCCATAAAACAAAAATGGATGAATGAGTTAAAAAATATGTTTCGGAACATTATCATTCCCTAAAATTATTATAATCAATTCTATGTGAGAAAAAACATTAAATTTAATTTATTAATTCAATATAAAATATTTTATTGGGGGGAATTTTCAAAATAAGGGGAAAGATGTGAAAAATGATTATTATGAAAATGTAATAAATGCAAATTAATGCATTGTAAATAGAAAATAAATGGCATGTATTGTGTTGTAATGCCTATTTATAAATTATTTGAGATTTCATTTATAATGCTCTTAACATTTAACATTTTCTATATAGAGAGTTTTATTCTGGCTTTATGAATTTGTTTAGTGATTGGGTTATCTATATCAATTTTTTACTTTTTAGCTAGAGAGTCTGGAGGAGGATGCTTGAAATTAGGTAATGGGGTCTGACAAACCCACTGTAACCCCTATGTATATTTGAGAGAGAGGTAGCTTCCATTTAGAAACAAAGGAAAAAGGAGAAAGCACTGCAACACAAGAATGAGTGAAAAGTACAACACATAAGGTTGTATTGTTAAATAATTATTCATTTCCTTTTACCCTCTTATACATACCTCTCACATACCATGTTATATATGCCATTTATCAAGACCTTTTAAAAATACTTGTTATCATAAAAATGATTCCCTCGTGATCATGATATCAATATGCAAGCTTTAAACCAAGATATTGTCAATGCTATTATCCCACCTTTCACTCACATATTAGACATTGCCCATATTTTGAACACAAGGAAGAGTGGAGATGAGATTTGCAACTAGAGTAAGCAACCAACAACCCAATAAGTCACCAAGAAAACCTTAATGAGTAATAACAATGAGGGGATACACATATATACTTCGGCTAAGGAATTGTGTGATTCTTCAAAGACATTTTTGGTGGTTAATTATTTTTCTTCCTTCCGTCACTTCTATCTACATACTTCCTCTACAAGAGAATATCATAAGACTTCCCTCCATATCATGCAAGAAGTCTTATATTGTGCATGTCCCATCATATACGATAGGATCATGCAACTTCTTTCTAATCTAGTGGACACAGTTGAAGAACCAACTAATTGAGTTTACCCATCAGCACATTCTCAACACAGGCAAGGTTTGGTTTTGCATTGAGGGGTCAATGCCTCAATTGAATAGAAAATAGAAAGGTCTTCTAGTGATAAAGGGAACAAATGATGCCACATAAATAAATCTCTATCTAGAAGTATGAGGTCATTCCACCTCCCAATTTAGATGCAAAGAGAAACTCTCCACATTAAGTTGCTAAAGGAATTATCAATAATCAAAGGGATATTGTAATTGGATTAGCCTGAAAGGGGAGTCTATGGAGACAATGGAACCTTCTTTAGGCTCACAAACTAGTGGCCAGTATATTCATATGTGATAGATATTTAAACTAGAAAGTTGGCAATGATTTGTCTGTACACAGAGTAATAGAGATGCAAAAAAGAACTTAGGTTTTCTTTATGGTAACATAAAGTGAATTTTCAATTTTTATTTTCTTATAATTTAGAATTAAATTAATAGTAATTTAAGAAACTAGCCTCCATGAGATATCGATGTGGCTACGAGTTTGAAGATTCATTACTAGGTACATTGATCAACCTAAATAAAATAACCTATATTGAGCAGGCCAAAAAAAATAGTCTTAGTTTCTACTAGAAATTTTAGGCCTTTGGATATCGTGCACACCCCTTTGGAGCCGACCAATGTTAAACAAAAATCAAGCTTATTTTCAACTAGTGTTACCTTATTTTCTTCTTTGTATAGTCCAGGAAGGATGTTAGGCGTGGGAAATAATATGAAACTAAATAAATGTAGGAAAATGGCAGTTTTCTCCTAGTGCCACATTTTCCCTAGTCCAATTTCATCTTGATTCAAAAAATGGTTCATGAATTGCAAAATAAATGGAACGAGATGGTGAGAAAGCAAAAAAGTAAGTGGTAAAGTTTCTACTTATTAATAATCCAAATTCTTATATGATATCCATTTCCTGTAATTTTTATCCATCAATAATGAACTCGATCTACTACTAAGTTTTCCCTTGTAGGAGATGAACGGGCACTTGCCTTTGTTTTCACCTCTGTTACTCCCTCTTTTACTCATGCAACCTTTTACCAAATGGTATTTAGGAACTTCTTAGTATTGGTATATACTATTATCTTAGCTAATGAATATATTTCTTGGCATGAGGTTAAGTTTTAACAACCATGAGGCAGGGCGTAAATGCTTTTGACTCTCTAGTCTTGCAGAGTGCACTTTACATTAAAATTTAGACATAGTTCTAAGCTTGGAACATGATAAATTAGTAATATTTATAGGTGCATAGGTATTTCACTGTAGTTCTAAATCGTGATATGTAATAATTTGTAGATATTAAATAATTTATATATTATTGTGAATATAAGTTCTCGTATTGTATATTGTTAAGACCAATACATTTAATTCATTATACTAGCCTCAAAAACCCTCTTAATAATTTAATAAAATCCACATATATCACCATCTAGCAATCCAACCACTCGCTTTATCCATATTTCGAGCACCCTTTTGTGTTTTCTTGAGACAATTCACACCATAAACTCTTTAGATTTCCCTAATTGTAGAGGGTAAGTATAATTCACATATGTAATCAAGATTTATTGAATCCCAAAGGCATGTGGTTCTAATTCGCTAAGAACCCATTTTGAAGCATCTTTCCAACCCTTTTTAATGTTCAATTACGAGGAATGATAAAATCCAAATGTGAATATTGGTAACCCATCCCATCTTGGTACATATAAACAAGGCTCAAGATACGATCACTTGATAATGATTTTTCTTGACACTCCTCCAACTCATTTGGCCCATTTGTGCTTAGATGTAATTTGAGAAATTAAAATATATAGGATTTAATGCAATGCTTAATTACTATTTTACCAACCACATAACCGCTCCAATCCCGAGATCCCTTACTCGAATATATGAAAATTTTTGTAAGAATTCAAGTGTCAATGTGATAGGTTGCATATTTTATAATAGGTAATAGTTCGTGTGTCATTTTTAAACGTTCATTTCGAATACAAGTTTTTTTGTTTTGTTTTTTTTTTTTTTTTCTTGGGCAAAGACTAAACTATTTATATTAAGGAAACTGTAAAAATATTTACAAGAGGATTTAACCTCTGAGAGTGATTTAACAACTCTCTATCAAAAACTTTCACAAAAATATCTGTTTCGCTGTTTGTAAGGAACATTGTACAAATTACTGCTAGCAAGAACAGACTTCAGAGCAATGGAAAGAGGTCTTACAGGCCTGGAAGCCTGTGAAACTGCGTGTCATTATCAAAAATACAAAAAATTGTGTGCTTGTTATGCTGGTTTTGTCGCCAGCCTCAATACGCTGCACCATTGTAGCCGAACAGGTGTAGCCGGTCCAAAAATGCCGTGCCATAATCACGAATTAACAAAACAGAGTAAGAGACTTTACCACCAGAACAAAGCAAGAGACCTTACCCTCAAAACAGAGCTTACTACTTGAAATTTTCTGAACATTGCCCGGTTTCCTTGTCCGGGGCTCGCTCCCAGGTGACCTCCACACCGTCCTAGACATCTTCAGGCTTCATTCCCAGCGGCAGCTTGAGGTATAGAATGTTTGCAAAGGAGTTATCAGGCTCCTCATCCATAGCTTGCTTCTGGGGTGAAGCATGCCTGGTGTCTTCCATCGCCTGTGGAGCCTTTGCTTTTTGCTGAGCAGTGTCCATGATATTCTTGTCCTTCATGCTCCCTATCTCCTGAAGCACCTCTGCCTGCTCCTCTGAGTGAACAAAAGTGCTTTCTTCGTCTAGCTTGCTCTGTGACGAAGGAATGTAAAAACTATCTTCCATCCACCTCCTCTGCGAGGAATTGTCCGAGGGAGAACGCGATTGTTCCTCAGTAGCTTCCTTCAAGCTTCCATCCTCCTCGTCTTCTTCAGAGAAGATGACTGTCACGAGAGCCGAAATTAGAGGTTTGTTAGTCCTGCGTCTGAACTGGAATCTTGCAGACTGCACAGTGTTGCTGATGGAGTAGCCTGAATCTTCCGATCTAGTTGAAGGTGGCGACGCACAGGCGAGGGGCGAAATGCGTCGAGGGCTTTGACTGCCCCTTCCTCCTGAACCTCCCCGCTGCCCAGAGTTGCGACCACGACAAGGTGTAGCTCGTAGACGAGGAGCCATGGAATTAGTTCGATATGAGGCAATCGTGTTTGAAGACAAAGGATGCTCCGTCTCAGCCTGAAGATTAATTAACGTCGCAATTGTTGCGCTGACCACCTCAAAGTTGAAGAATCTGGATTCGTCAGCAGGGGAAGCGTCGCTTCCGGAATGCTGCACCGCCACTGAACGAATCCCTTGAGCAATCTCCACCTCTACATCCCGAGAGTGCCTTAAACCAGGAGCAGACACTATGCTGAAATGAACAGTGAGGTAAGGCCTGCTATCGCCTTTGCCCCCTTCCTCTTTCCTTACCTGACCTTCCCCTCTTTCTTCCTCGGAGCTCAATCTCTCATCCTGCCCCCAAACTCGGACTGTGGAGAATGTTCTGGTTGCCAGAGCTGCCATCCTGTTAATTCCTCCGCGATGTTCTTGGGACAGCGGCTGAATTTAATAGTATTGAATGCCATTCATATCAACCCACTTGAAATCCCTTACCATCTGCCTGTGCAGCTGCCCGCTGTCCTCTCCGTGTGGCATGCGCATGGCTCACAATGAATGCAAATTAACACTCGCATCCGGGTGATTTCAAATACAAGTTGTAGCAACAAATGACATAAAATTCCAGGCCTGATGGTACCCATCTCCTAGCGCATCTGAGCAGACCTTCATCACTAGTTGAGTTACAACCAGCTAACCCAAAAACCTACCTTTTTTTTCACATTTGTTACTCCCTTGTTTACTCATGTAGCTTTTACTCATGCAACCTTTTACCAAAGGGAATTTAGGCACTTCTCAATATTTGTATCTACTATTAATATAACTAATGGATATATTTCTAGGAATGAGGTTAAGTTTTAACAGCCATGAGGTGGGGCGTAAATGCTCTCAACTCTCTAGTCTTACAGAGTGCACTTTGTATTAAAATTCAGGCTTAGTTCTAAGCTTGGACCATGATAAATTGGTAATAGATGTAGGTGTATAGGTATGTCATCATAGGCATGAGTCGTGATATGTAATAATTGCGAAGGTTAAATAATATAAATCAATTTATATATAATTGTGAATAGAAGTTCTCTTGTTGTATATTGTTAAGACCAAGACATTTAATTCATCATCTTACCCTCAGTAACCCTCCAGATGGTTTGATAAAATCCAAATATATCACCGTCAAGCACTCAAATCACTCACTTTATGCATATTTGGAGTTCCCTTCTATGTTTTCTTGAGACAATTCACACCTTAAAAGCACTAGAGTCCCCTAATGTTGGGCATGGAATCCCCCCAAGGCATGTTTTGTGGCTCAAAGCCCAAGTTTTGATTGAATCTTGTTGTAAAGCTCCGCGAATTGCAGGTGCAGAGTCCAAAAGCCTGATAGAGTCGTAGGGTTGTATGCCCTAGTTTTGTAATATAATGTCGGCTAGATAGACCTACCCATGGTCCACGGACCATGGGATTGTATAAATAAGAGCGAGGCTCTAAGTGTAATAAAAAAGGAAGGAGGAAAAATTCTAAGTAATTAAGTCACATGAAAAGTGTGTCTTTGGGTCGTAGAGTAGGAGAAGGCTCTGTAGCTGAGTGCGCAGAGGCCTAGTAGTCCGCAGCTGAGTATGCGGACCCCTGCAGCTGAGTGCGTAGGGTGAAGTTGTCTGTAACCGAGGAAGGAATTAATAAAGAGAATTTTTGTTATAATTCTATGTATCTTTTCTTGGGTTAATGAATGATTGATATAATTTTCAAATATATTGTTTTTTTACTACACACACCTATATGAATGGTTTATATTGTTAGGTATAATTTAAACAATCAAGTAAGCAAAGCTAATTAACTAACATTGGAATACCAGTAAGGTCTTGGGTAATAATGCAGAGTGTGATGTTCATCCCCTAGGTAGGGTTGCGCGAAGGCATTATATCAGGCCGTGAAGTACAAGAAAGTGCACAAAGCAACTTGCACGTAGGGTCAAACTGCAAACCAATTGAACTCCTCAGACATCTCCAGGGTGCGGAAACCTGGTTCTAGTACCTTCCCATACTACTTCGGGTGAGACCTCAGTCCATGCTCTATGGACTATTGTTGAAAGGGCCAGTAGTACTGAGATTTGTTTAGCTAACTTAACTCTGAACCTGGATCAGGCCCCGATAAGCCAACAAATGCTTCCATTGTTGGGACCGGGATCTGCATAGAGATGTCTAATGTCGTTATCACTTGAATCTGACAAAGAAAGAAATTGAAGAGTGGTTGGACAGAAAGATTCACGAGTTCACGGCGTAGGAAAACAGGAATCCGCGATTATCAAAGGAAGAGTGGTTACATTGCTACTTATATACGGAAATCCACGAAATTTTCTTTGCATCCTTCCCCTCTGAGTTGTACGAGTGGATTGCAAAGCTAGTAGACAATGAAGGAAGGTGTAGACTCATCAAACCTATTGTGTGGACTCCAAAGTTGGTGCACAGACTGGAAGTAGTGGAATATAAGATCGCGCGTGTTGTGGATCACTGGCTCGATCGAATTATAAGAGGATTTATCACTGAGTTCATGGTAGATACTTCAGTCAGCTATAGCGAGGTGGAACAACACGTCCTCAAAGGACTGCGAGGTAAGTACGTTAAATCTTTGAACACTTGGATTAAAATGCTATTGTGTAAAAAGCGGGTTATGCGAATAAATTGATGTTTGGGGCTACACAAAGTGGGAGGATCTACAGAAACGAAGGTAGCATAGATAGAAACTAGCCCCTTGATTTCACCTTCATGAGAAAGCAAGGAAGAGCTCATGAAGGTTTCACCAAGAAGTGCGTTCAGTTTGATAAAGCAGCGAATTTTGCGCATACCACCCCCACCTACACCACCACCAATTTCACCATCTTCACCCCCGTCTTTGCCCACACCACCTTCGCCACCACCACAATTCAATATGGCAAGAGCGATAAAGTTGTAGGTGTTCAAAGGAGTAGGGAATGAAGATCTAGACCAGTTTTGGTTCATGGTAAGCGATGTATGGGAAGCGCAGGGAGTCACAGATGACAATATAAAGAAAGCAATGCTGGTTAGTGCTTTGCAGGATCGCTCACTAGCTTGGTACATTAAGCATTCCAATGACAATCCAAACGCATGGATCACGGATATCCAAGCTGTGCTAAACAAGGAATTTAGCAGTCAAAATGAGAGACAGAGTCGATCATTGGATTTAAGGAAATTGTGATGCTTCCAGGAGAGACCCCCCGGGAGCTAGATCAGAGACTGAAGCATACGATTTGTGAAGCCAATATGACCTTGACAGATGGGAAAAACCGCGCATGGTTTGTAACATTGCTAACGCTGCATCTAAGGGACGTGTTGTCATAGCAGAAGCTAACCACTCAGGCCAAGGCCTTGGAGATCATGATGAGACTGCACGAGACCCCGATACAAGATCCTAACCTAGGAGTTCAACAGATCCACATGCAGTTGAAAAACTTGTGCCTTGAGATGTAGAGTTTGAAACAAGACAGGACGGCTTACCCAGAAGTGCGCGAGGAGGTATGGTGCATAAAGTGCAAAGGCAAGAGACATGACAAGGACCATTGTCCAGTCTTCACAAACTACCTAGCGGGAGGAGGACCAATTCCATTGAGATTAGAGGCACAAGCAGGATCGAACGTGGCACCTACATTATGGTGTGTGATTTGTCAGATAGGAGGGAAGCATGCTATATATCACTGCCATCTATTATAGAAGTATACGCAAAATTCTCATTAGTTGTTCTGTAATTTCTGCAAGTTAGTAGGCCACGATGAGTGCACCTGTAGAAGTTATGAACTGATGATGGATTAGACTCCTACCTACAGAGTTCAGACCGAAACACAGGCCCTCGATCAAAATGCAGGGATGGCACACATTGGATTTCAGGGGCATAGACAAGGTCGAGGTGGAATGGGACCAGGAAGAGGTCGAGGCCAACTAATATGTTATAGTTACAAAGGGCGAGGGCATTATGCCCGCGATTGTACAAATCCAATGAGACCATCTTTCTTATATTGTACCCAGTTTGATCAGGAGATGGAGGACTGTCTCACGCTAATAACGAGGTTGGGTGATAAAGGAGCACTCCAACCTCCCCTAACTTAGAACCTGCAAATGATGAGGTCTGAGCCATGTGAGAAAGACCCGAATGTCAATATCGTGCTTCAAAGTGGTATCACGATAGGATATAACAAAGGCAAGCAACCCGAAGAGAGTGCCTGGGTTCGTAAGGCTCCAACAAAGGAACGAGAATTTGATTTAGAGCGTGCTAAGGAGACATTCATGGAAGCTAAGAAGAGCTTCGTGAATGCCTCCACTTCAGTAAGTAAAGACACATTGGAACCAGAAATGGACCCATCAATGCTCACTACATTTTTGGAGACATGCATGAAGTTGTTGCGTGATAGCAAAGCTGTGAAGGGGTTGCAAGAACTCATCACTAGATGTGTTGGAACCACGCTAGAAGAACTACGTGTAGTCCAGAAGCTCGTGAAACACACAACGCGAACAGGAAGAGAGATGAGATTGACCGCGCAGATCAGGGAATATGAAATGGATCAAGTGATTTTGGATCTAGGATTAGAGGTGAACATCCTACCAAAGCAGACACGGGAGTGCATGGGCAGGCCTGAGCTGCAATATTCTCATATTCAATTGTGAATGGTGAACTAACAAAAGATCCCACCTATGGGAAGATTGCAAGGAATAACGATAAATATCGAAGGTGCGAGCATGCTTGCAGGTTTTGAAGTGATAGAGATTGTTGATGACAACAATCCCTATCCTACACTACTAGGAATAGATCAGGCCACTGACATGAATGGAGTGATAAATCTAAAGAATCGCAAGATAATTTTCGAGAAAAAGTCACTGTGTGTAGTGGTACCTTTAGACCCTGTGGAAGGATCGTGCTACACAGAGCCAGTGCGCGACTACAATAGCGATGACAATCTAGACTATATCTACAAGATAACCACGTGGGAGCAAGATTGGGTGAATCCAGTAGCAGATGGCAGACTCTTGTGGGAGTGTGAAAGCTCATGGACCTTAGATTCAGATGAGGAAATAGAACAATGGCAGAATAGGTTAAACGAGGTAACCACACTCAACTGTAACATGATGACAAGGATGTTGTGCTACATGGCAATAGAGGTAAGAGATCTTCCTATGTATGATGGGTTGAGCGAGGTGGATGATTTCCTAAACAAATTTGAAAGAGAAGTACCGAAACATCAGCGTTTTGACACTCTGAAATGGGTACTGCGCACTACGCTCGCAAGATCATGGGGTACACATCAAAGAAGTTTTGAGGATTGGCGTAAATGTAGAAGGATGATGCGCATGTGGTTTGGAAAGCCTTAGATGTAGATGAAATCCGAGTATGATAGACGAAACAAACACACACCGTCCTTGTCATAGGAAACACAACCGACAAGTAGGAGAAGGCAAGACAATGGCATGAATGACCCCTCCGATTGGGACTAGGAAGCATGGTAAGGCCAAGCATGCAGAAGCATATTCACGTAGAAGATTTTGACAAAATAAGTGAAGCACTGAACACGGTCCACCATATGAAACAAACTGACTGGGACCTACACGTACCAGCTGTTCTTTGGGCTTATAGGACCATGCGCAAAACACTGACCCCACGGGCACTTCCACAGCTGAAGTATGAAGCGAATGTTGTAATCTCTATGGAGCATGGAAATCCTAGTCTGCGCATAGTAGCACTAGTAGATACGATGGTTCGCAAAGCCCAGAAAGAAGGGATCACATAGCTGCAAGAAATAGAACGCATGGGACTTGAGGAAGAAATCCAACAAGGAAACCTTAGACTCCAAAAACCTGAAGAAGAAAGGGTACAGTTAAGGAAGAAAAGCACTTTGATGGATGCAAAAGTCAAGAAGATGGAGGATGAAATAAAGAAGGATTTTCTCATAAAAAGGCCACAATGGTAAGGCATGGTGCATGTGATCATGATGATAGGGTTAATGCCTATTGTCACGAATTGATCAGTTTGATGCCTTGGCTTGGACCACATATTACTAAGCATAGTGACCAGGGTAGCGCGTTGCAAGTAAAAAAGCACATGATGCCAACTGTAATAGTAAAAGGCAGAGATTCTCCAGGCAACATGATGAATGATCGAATGAAACTTTTCATGGGTGGTGCGACCACCTGAATAGCCAAGGGAAGGACAGTCTTAGCGCTCTAGGTAGTTGGAAGGGAGTGCGAGACTATAAACTATTCTACCCGAGAGCTACCCAATATTGGAGATGCGCGCAGAAGCAAAGAGTCACAAGGTTCGCGGCTGCGCACGGGGGGCTGTGCTGCCACAGGGGTTAACTAGAAAGTGACCATTGAAGTCACTATTTAGGATGGGATGCTTGACTTGAGGCCAAATGGAGTGGGCAGCAGGCATTTAAGACACGATTTATGGGCAAAATCTGGGAAAATATGCTGCCAAGGGAGCATTAATGAACCAGATTTGGGGGAATGGTCGAATTCAAATTCCAAAAGTACTATAAAATACAAAGGGCTACCCAACAAACAACACTTGGTCATTTGTGAATTGAGCGGTCAAGCAGAAACCTGATTGTTGTGAGTTGAGCATTGATTAAGCCCTTGAATTTGCAAGTGATAGATTGTTGCACAGATACAATGGCAACAACTAAGGATGGTATGGAGATAGCAGAAGTGACCGCCGAGGAGGCTGCACATGCCCTAACTATGGGGGATGTTCTAGAAGGTGTCAGGATTGTGAAAGAAATCCCGAAATCACTGTGCACGCCAAGACCCAAGAAGGATAAATAAGCAATGGCTCCCGTACGCGTGCCCCCACAGAACCCTTTGCACAACAAACTCTCGATGGAGGAGAAGGGGAATGTTGTCACTATAGAAACAGACGACGAAGAAGAAGATCTGCAGGACCTTATCATCACAGAAGAACATAAAGGAATGGAGGTGGATACTCAGCCTACACACTCTACGACAAAACTACCCGCCTATGTTCCCCCACGAAAAGGGAAGGCCAAAGTGCCCAAGGAGCTGGACGAGACGAAGAGGTCGCTCCAGACCCCGCTCCTCCCTGATGGCATTATGTTTGAAGGCACACAGCTGGGACGCATCTCGAGCCTAAAATTCGAAGATTGGTACCTCTCTGACCACGAGAAGTTCCTTCACCTTGAGACCAGAAACCTCATGAAGCAGAACACCACAGGGGGGTGATAGCATTAGAGCTGCAGAAGTAGTTGCGCGAAGTGGAAAAAGTCAGGTTATTGAACCTATCTGGGTGTCGCATTTCCACCATGCCCCAATAACCATTTTCGTCATCAGGAAGCTGCTCTGCTTGGTGCATGATGGGTGTTTATGGCTGGAGGAGCCCATCCCCATCACGACAGACTTGATTCATCGTGTCTCCCAGCTTTCATACAAAGGAGAGGACCTCACAGCCATATCGGAAGGGAAGGGAAGTGATTTGGCCATCCCGGAGGCCATGAAGAATAAGTACAAGCTGGAAAAGAAGAAGAGGGGCTATGCCATCTCCAACATCAAGGAAAAAGAAGTATGCATGGCAACCCAAATCTTGGCAGGAAACATTATGCACAAGTGCCACATAGACGAGGTACCCGCACCGGTGGTCGCACTGGCCGAGCACTGCGCAAAGCGGGTGTAGTTTAATTGGTCTGAATTCCTCTGCATGAAATTTCTAAATAATTATTTTGAAGCCTAGGAACAGGGCAAAATGTTCCACTATGCATGGTTGTTGTTGTTCAAAGTGCTCATAGCTAGGGAATTGCCGGAGGATAGTCTATTCCCCATAATTGACAAAGATTTACCAGAGGCTGCGAAGTTTTCTTTGCTCTGGGCCATGAAGGATGCTAAGAGGATATGCGATAGCAAGATCTTCTGGGTATTCATGGAGATGAACCTCAAAATGTAGATCAATCGTAAGCCGTGATTGTCACCCACGGTTTACAATAGTCTTCAGAATTTTGCAGAATTTAAGGCAGACATGCATAACATATATCTCAGGGAGCGCAAGGACCCGACTAACCAGTGGGCAAAGCTACCCTTTGTAACCACCGACAACGCCATTTTCAATGTCCTGGAGGCATGGCTACCGAAATGGCACTCCCCAGACATTGCATAAATCGAGAAGTCAGCAACACAAAAGAAGAAAGACGAGGCCAAGCTGTGCATCACACAATTGGCTGAAAAATGAAAGAAGGAAATAACAGCAGCAGAAGTGTGAGCAATGTGGGACATGGCATAGAAATTAGCTGATCAAGAAAAGGCTGCAGCAGCAGCAGCAACACAGGAAGCAACCACGAAGGCGGGCGAGTACCAAACAAAACCTTCGTAGGGGCAGGAAGCAGAGGAAACAAAAACAGAAGAAGGAAGTGCAGACCCATGAACCGCGTCAACGCAACTAAAGTTCCAACAACCAGTAGAGCGGGCATGGTCGTGGAAGAAGGTCAAGGCCTCAAAATTGTCCATTGAATCGATCACCCTAATCGATGGTGATCTGCATGACATCAGTGAGACGGTGCGCGATGTCACCAATGAGGCTCTCCAAGATTTCATGCAGGAGAACCAAATTGTGTTGGGGGCCCTTAGAGCACAGTTGCAAAAAATACAGGCATGACCCCCTTAGGTTGGTACCCTTTCAACCAACTCGCAGTCGGATCCACAATAGCAAAGCAGTTGTTGCGTGCATGGATAAAGAACATAATAGTGCTGCTGGAAGGGGCCCTAGTGACATCAAATGAGGCTGATATGCCTTTGGTTAGCGCGCTGAAAGGTCTTGGTGTTAATATAACTACCCTCCCATGCAATACATTATATGTGTTGTGGGATGGGATAACTGCAGAGCTGTGAGTTAGGGAAAACCACGCGCTCCAAGTCCTTAGTGAGCAAAAAATAAATATGGAACAACTAAGCTTACAGTGTGACGAATTGGCGTTACAAAATCAACAGCTGGTAGAGGTGATAGAAGATGCCTGCCAAAGCGCCCAAGTGTTGATCATCCCAGCAGATATACGAGCGGAGGCGTGGATCCATAGGTTAGTAGCAGGGGTCCGCAAGGCTAGGGAGGAAATGACAAAGGTTCACCTAGAGCTGAATCTTCAGATCACCAAGCTACAGATACAGGCATAGCCATCCACTCCCCTGGAAGTCAAAGAACAGTGTGCTAACACTATCATAGTGAGACTGGAGGAAATTGGAGGTGTAGTGCGAAACTACACCAACATGTTGGAAGAATCACTTGAGGTCCTCACAATTCTGTAGGAAGACCCCAACATCCAACGCTTAGAGATAGAGGTGTGAGAACTTCAACAGCAGTATGACACTGTCTAAGGAACTGTGCAGATGGTGGTCCTCACCCAGAGGCTTGGACAAATGAAGTAGGCTAAAGCACTGAAGGAGCAAGTGGACGCGACACAACATAAGGAAGCAGTCCTCAAAGCGCACGTCCGGTCTTGGATCGATGAGGCCTTCACCATCATGGCAGACATCGAAGGCAAGCTCGCACACATGCAAGGGATGCACACATTGATGCAGAGAAGCACTCCCGACACAGAGGTCTCACAACAACATATGCGACAGATCTAGCAAGCAACAGCTCAATGCATTGCTGACCTCCGGGTAGTTCGAGAATAGTTGGCGGAACTCCATGTAAATATCATTGCACCGATAGAGTGACTTGAGGGAAAGTCATGATGTTTGTGTTGGGGGCATGTTGGGTATGGAATCCCCCCAAGGCATGTTTTTGGTCTCAAAGCCCAAGTTTTGACCGAATCTTGTTGTAAAGATCCACAAATTACGGGTACGGGGCACGAAATCATGATAGAGTCACAGGGTTGTCCACCCTAGTTTTGTAATGTAATGTCGACTGGATAGACCTACCCGTGGTCCACAGACCATGGGTTTGTATAAATAAGAGTGAGGCTCTAAGTGTAAGAAAAAAGGAAGAAGGAGGAAAAAGTATAAGTGATTAAGTCACAAGAAAAGTGTGTCTTTAGGTCATAGAGTAGGAGAAGGCTTTGCAGCTGAGTGCTCAGAGACCTAATAGTCCGTAGCTGAGCACACGGACCCTTGCAGCTAAGTGTGTAGGGCAAAGTTGAGTCTGTAACCGAGGAAGGAATTAATAAAGAGAAGTTTTGTTATAATTTTGTGTATCTATTCTTGGGTTAATGAATGATTGATATAATTTGCAAATATATTGTTTATTTACTATGCGCGCATGTATGAATGGTTTATATTGTTAAGTATACTTTAAACACTCAAGTAAGAAAAGCTAATTAACTAACGTTGGAATACCAGTAAGGTTGTGGGCAATAACGCAAAGCGCGACGTTCAGCCCTTGGGTAGGGCTGCGCGAAGGCAGTATATCAGGCTACGAAGTACAGGAAAATGCACGAAGCAACCTACGTGTAGGGTAAAACTACGAACCAGTTGAACTCCTCAGACATCTCCAGGGTGCGAAAACCTAGTTCTAACACCCTCCCATACTAATGCGGGTGAGACCTCAGTCCGCACTCTGTGGACTATTGCTGAAAGGGCTAGTTGTATCGGGATTTGTTTAGCTAACTTAACTCTGAACCTGGGTCAAGCCCCAATAAGCCAACACCTAACTGTAGAGGGTAAGTATAATTCACATATGTGAGAAGGGCTTACCAAATCCCAAACCCTAGTGTCTTTTGGCATGTGGCTCCAATTCACTAACAAAACCCATTTTGAAACACCCTTTCAACCCTTTTCAGTGTTCAATTACGAGGACTGATAAAATCCAAATGTGTGAAGAGTAGCAACCCATCCCATCTTCTCCCACATAAACAACAATCTTGTCTTGGAAATAACATTGCCACTGGCTTGAATCACCTAATAATGGTTTTTTCTGGGCGCTCTTTCCACTAGCTTGCCTATTTGTGGTTAGATATTGTTTTGGAAATTAAAATATATAATATTTAATTCAATTCTTAATTATTATTATTTTACCAACCACATGACACAACGTTTCCAGTCGCAAGATCCCTTACTCGAATTTATGACAAATCCTATGAAAATTCAAGTGTCAAGATGACAAGTTGCATATTTTTTAGCATATTTTTTAATAGGTAATAGTACATGTGTCATTTTTAAAAATGTATATCTAATATGAGTTGTAGAAGAAAATGTCGTCAAATTCCAGACCTAGTGGTACCCATCTCCTAGCTCATCAGAGCAGACCTTCGTCACTAGTAGCATTACAACATAACCCACATGCAACACTACATGCTCTGTAGAGGTGTCAGATCCTCACCCACAACAAGTGAGTCACTTAACGTACCTCTCCCTCATTCTAAGCAAAATTGGAAAAATAGGTTGTCTTAAGATTTTTCCTATGGTTAGTATGGAATGGTATGAGTTGCTCTCGCACTTCCTGATGGGAAGATATTGCTATGAGAGGGAATACTATAACCTTTCCCTTATATACATAATAATAAATTCACATAAACCTTGGGACATGCATCCAAAACAAGCATGGAATAAACAACCCTTAGTCCAAAAGTGTTATAGGTGAGGGAATAAATATGTCAATTGTTTATACGTACACCAGTCTAGATCCATCTAACTCCAAATCTGTCATGCGTCGAGAGGGATCAAATCCCTCAAGGTACAAACCTTCTTTTTGGAGTGTAGAATTTGAGGATAGGATTGCACCTCGAGGGATTTTATCCCTCTTGGCACATGATATATCCAGAGTTAGATGGATCTAGGTTGGTTCCAGTTGAGGGAAGCAATATCACATTGTTAAATTATCATTATTATTTATATATTTGAGATAAACTTCATATTTTAAAATTTACATTATGTTTTCTTTACTTGACATGACTATATCATTCTCTTAATTTATCCTATGCCGCTTGCTTTGAATGGTTTGTACGTATGTGCTTTGATGTTTGAGTTGTTTATATGTTTATGTATTTGAATTTGGATGGTAATGTTTGTGAATGTTACAGTTGTGTTATATTTCTATATGTGAATGTAATTGCCTATTGGTAATTAGTTGGTGATAAAGAAGGGGGACAATCTTTTCAATATTTTGCATGATGATTGATACTGCACATCTATTTCATTTAATTTTAGGTATCACAACTTTGGATAACTAATTAATTCTTAATAGTGTCCCTCCAAGCATTACTAAACATATCTTGAATAGTATTTTTAATTTTAATGATGAAAAATGATGAAATTTGAATGCAAAGTAATAATGTAATAGTGTTGAATGGAAGAAAATGTGAATAATAAGAATGTAGTCAACTACAAGTAGCCTTCATTGTGATCAATCTCAAACTATTTTCTTCTACTATTCTTATTGTCACCCCTGTTATTTTTTCCATCTTTTCATATCGATAATATGAAAAGGGTAGTTGAAATCATAAACCATTCAAATCTTTAACTCAATTTATTGTAATAGATATAATACCTTCTCTCTCTTTCTCTCCAATATTAATATGTTGAATTACTATAACACAAAAATCAATGCACATTGTCGATAAGTTTTTTGTGCTTACACTGAAATTAGTGCACACTGTTAATCCAATCACTTTAAAATTAATGTACCATCATACATCTACATTGAAATCAATGCATCTAATGAAAGCAATCAAATAGGATTAGAAGAAAACATCTACACTAAAATCAATGCATCTAATGCAAGCAATCAAATAGGATTAGAAAACAACATCTCCACTGAAAATCAATGCATCCAATGCAAGCAATAGAATAAGATTAGAAATCAACATATATACTAAAATAAATATATCTAGTGTGAGAAATCAAATATAATTAAAATGAACTTATACACTCAAAATCAATGCATCTAGTGAAAGTGATCAAATATCATTAGAAATCAGCATCTATACTGAAATCAATGCATCTAGTGCAAGAAATCAAATAGGATTACTAATCACCATCTACACTGAAATCAATGCATCTAGCGCAAGGTATATTCTTCCCTCACCCCCAAACATACACACTCTCTCTCCATCTCTCCCTTGTAATTCCCTCTCTCTCTCTCTCCACTTTTCTCTCTCTATGTCTTTCTTCTTCCCTCCCTCTCTCCCCTTCCAACTCCATCTATTTTTCCCTCTTTCTCCTCCTCTCTCTCATCCTTCCTCTCTCTTCCTTCCTCTCCTACCTCCCTCTCTCTCTCTCTCTCTCTCTCTCTCTCTCTCTCTCTCTCTCTCTTCCCTCCAACCTTGTCATTGTCTCCCTTCTCTCTCTCCTCCTCTCTCCCCCCTCCATATTTGTGTCTCCCTATTTCTCTATTGCCCTTCTCTCCCTCTCTCGCACCTCTCTTTATCTCTCTCTTCATTCCTCATCTCCCCTCTTCTTTAGTTTATCTCCTTCAATACAAGAAATCAAATAAGATTAGAAATCACCATCTACACTGAAATCAATGCATCTAGTGCAAGAAATAATCTTTCCTCTCTCCCCCCTCTATCTATATTCGTATCTCCCTCCATCTCTCCTTATTTGTCTCTCTATCACACCCCCCAAACACACACACTCTATCTCCATATCTGTTTATCTCTCCCTCTCTCTATCTCTCTCTTCTTCCTCTCTTCACCTTCCAATTATGTCTCTATCTCCCTTTGTCTCTATTGTGTCTCTCTATATCATCCCCAAAACATACACACTATTTATCAATATCTATCTATCTCCCCTCCCTCGCCCTCTCTCCCTCTCTCTCTTGCCCTTCTATCCCTCTCTCCCCCCTTCTATCTCTCTTCCCTCCTTCTCTCCTCCCTCCCTCTCTCTCCACCCTTCTTTCCTTCTCTCTCTCTCTCTCTCTCTCTCTCTCTCTCTCTCTCTACAACTATGTCACTATCTCCCTCCCTCTCTCATTCTCTCTCCTTGTCTTCCCTCTCCACTCCATCTTACCTTGTTTGTCTCTCCATCTCACCCAAAAACATCCACACCTTCTCTCCAACTCTCCCTTGTCACCCCCCTCTCTCTCTCCATTTTTCTCTCTATATCTTTCTTACTTCCTCCCTCTCCCCTTCCAAATCCATCTCTCTATCCCTCCTTCTCTCCTCATCTCTCTCAATTCCTCTTCCTCATCCTTCCTCTCTTTCCCTTTCTCTCCTACATCCCGCTCTCTCCCTTTCTTTCACTCCCACTATCTCTCCACCTCTATCACTCTATGTATTTTATTCTTCCCTCCCTTATATATCTAGAGTTAATATATATGATGATATATTAATATATATTATAATATAGCAAATTTAATATTGTATACATTCTTAAAGTTAAATATTAATAATATTATATATTAGATTTAATAAAAAACACCAAGGGTAACTCAACAGGTAGAGTTCCAATTAAGTACCTTGTCGATTGGGAGGTCATAGGGTCAAATCTTCTTAACATCCTTGGGGTTAGGCCTTGCTAGTGTGGCCAACAAGATTTGGTTCCCTTTGGGTTGATCTACCCATATTTTTCCATGGTTGTAGTGCCCAGTGTTTGTGAACCACCACACACACACACATATATATGATTTAATAATAATATGAATATTAATATTAATCTTTCGATATTAATATATGATTTAATGATATTTTTTAACATGGCACGATAACAAAATTTATAATAAAAACTGACATCGAATTATATTTTTCATATTATAACTTTCACGTGGAATATTTATGCCTTTATAGATTTTAATATATCCATAGGATATGGTTTTTCTTTTAAAGAATCATTTTACAAATATTTAATTAAAAGAAATATTAAAAGATTTTGGAGCAATATTTTCAATTCTTTGTGTTGAATTAACCTTTTTACTTTGATTTAAGAAATGTCATTGGCTTTAGGGAAGAATAAAGTTGTTTACAATTTTGCCTAGTTTGGAATTTTAATGTGGTAAAAAAATTTGTTGAAGGTTAGTTTACCATCCATTCAAATTCGTTTTGTACAATTATTTAAATTTTTATTTTGACTGACAATAGCTGAAAATTTGACTGTGTAGATGTATAAACAAACTTACATATCTTCTCCATATTTAACTATAGAATGCACCTCTCAACAAAATAAGAGATCCATAAATAATTAGAACCTATTTAGTGGCATTTTCTACCTATTCATCCACAGAAACGCAATAAATAAACAACTGAACCAAAAAGGTACATAGTTTCCTACTTATATGTCCCTTCATGCGGACAGTGATAATATCTATCTACCTTCTCCATCCACTCTAACTAAATGTAGACAATCTAGAAAGGTCCTTATATGAAAGCCATTATCTCCAAACTGTAGTCAGGGGAAGCGGGAGATTCTATCTCGTTTTCCCCATATTGTTATATTCCTCTTTTGGAGAGGACCATGTAAGCCCAAGACCACATAAGGAGCATTGTTTCCTAGAAGAACTAGCATTATTTCGTTTGGAAAGCTAAGCACCCACTAAAAGAAAATGGAGAGAAGAGAGAATAGGGAGGAAAATGGGAATGATAAAAGCATATAACATCTTTCTAATTATTCCATCCTCCCTAAATTAAAAGAAGTTCAGCATACTAGTTCAACGCCTATTGTATAGCAATGGCTCCTCCAACAATTACTTAAAAAAAAAGGTATCTAAGTGTGTCATTTTGTGCTGGAGAGGAAAAGATAAATGTATCTACTAGGTAATTCCCTATATTGCTTATCCTTGTACTTTCAATTTCAACTAACACATAAAGGATGAAGGAACATGATTATCCTTGTCCCTCCATCTATGGATGTCTATGTGTTATCTAAGTGTGGAGGATATCTATGTGTTATCTAAGTGTTAGGTTATTTAATTTCTACACATTTGTGGCATGACATGTAAATGTGTAAAATTTAATTCAAGAACCTTTGCAATTTAGTTATGGTTGTTTAGTGGACGACATTTTGTGTGAGCACAATAATTTTTATGAAAAAGTTGGAGTAAATACGATATATATTAAGTTAAAACTATTCGTTAAGTGGTAAAGAATGGTGTAATATTCCATTTATAGTTAGAAAAAAATATTAAGTTGTAATGATTGGTGTAATACTTAATTTCTACATATTTGTAGCATTTTATGTAAATACTAATTTAAGAACACTTGCAATTTAGGTATGGTTGTTTAGTGGACATTTTTTTTGGTGTGAACTCAATAATTTTTATGAGAAAGTTGGAGTAAATATGATATATGATTAAGTTAAAATTATTTATTTATATTATATAAATGATTAATAATTCGTTAAGTTGTAAAGAATTGTGTAATATTCCATCTATAATTAAAAAAAAATAAGTTGTAAGGAGTTTGTGTAATATTTTATATTAGAAAAGAATATTATTAAAATAAAAATGTGAAAAGTCAATGAGTATGTGTACATAATTTTGCTAACTTAACTATAAGTTTACTTGATAAATAAAGTTTAGCAATACTCTTGAAATTCTATTTATTAGTAACAAAAAAGATAAAACCTATTTACTTAAACCAACCTAGATCCATTTTAACTCCAAATCTATAAGTGGCCAGAGGGATCAAATCTATGGAAGTGCAAATCTTTCCTCAAGTTTTACACTCAAAAAAGAGGTTTACACCAGGGATTTCATCCCTCCCCATGCTTAATAAATCTAGAATTAAGATGGATTTAGGCTAATTTTAATTGTTTTTATTTAAAATCAATAAAAATATTTAGGAAATAACCCAAACTTCTAAAATTTATTATTTGAAGGCTATAAATATTTATAATATATAAAATGCAATTTTAACCATAAAAATTTGAAATTTACCAAAAATGAAAATTATCTATCGCTTTTTTCTAAATAACATCAACCTAAAATATAAATAAATAGTAAACCATAAATCTAACATTAATCTTCTCTCTATTTACAATGGAATCCAAAACACACTTTTTTTTTTTTTTAAGATGATACCAAAAATAACTTTTGACCCGAAAGAAATCCCATTTCTCCCCATACATGTCTGTAAATGACTATTTTATCAAGGTATGAGTAGCACAAAGAAAATTAAACGATAAAGAAAAAAACTACATCAATTTTATTTATTTATTTAGCCATTCTTATAAATGAAACTAGAAAATTTGTAAAAAAT
>APFE030380464.1:88124-111847 GCA_000404065.3 Pinus taeda | reverse complement strand
GGTTTATTTTTAAAATAGATAAGAGTTTGTCATTCATAGGAATTTGGATAGACGGTGATGGGGTGTTAAGATATTTATTGGGATGATATATTGGATATGATGAAGATGTAGTCTTGCCAAGCTTAAAAATCAATAGATAAGAGTTTGCCACCTTTGTAATACAAAAAAAGGTTGAAGATGAAAAATAATTTTCCTTGCATTGCTCGACTCTTACCTCCATTCTCATGTCCAAAACATTTGCCAAACTACCAATCTTCTTAACTTATTAAAACTACAGTGATCTAAGAACACTTCTCTCCCTTCTTTTTTTATCATAAAAATAAAATATCAAAAATCTCTATTAATCTTCTTCTTAAAATCTATAATCCATCCCAACTATTAACTAAATACTTTCATCCTTTACAATTTTTAATAATATAACTATGTTTCACTCAGCACAACTATTAACCAAAGATTTCGGCCTTTATATTTTTAATAACATATTTCACAACTATTAACCAAATATTTGGCCCGTTTATATTTTAATAAATATCTCATTATTGATACATCTAGATTATTTTCTCTTAATATTTAAACAAAATTTTATAATCATCTTAATTCAAATTGAATCAATCTAACTAAAACCATATAAAAAAAGTTGCAACACGTTGTAACTTATCATATTTAAAATTTAGCATTAATCTTTTCTATATCGCCAATTCAATCACACTTAAAAAATAAATCAAAAGGCAATATCTGTTTATAAATAACAGACGCCGTGACCATTCCCATCAACTAACTGTTTTAAAACGAACATATATTTTATTAAAATGAGAGGTTACAGACCAATTTCGTTAGCATAATAAAAAACCACTTTCGCCATGACGACCATTAAGGCGAACTATCCTTGTTATATTTTTATATTTATATTTATGATTTTTTAAGTTTCATATTTCAAAATTTTATATACGGTTTTTAGATTAATTTCATTAATTAATTATTTTTTAATATAAAGTTTTGTCAATTACTTTAATAAAGATTTTTTATTATAAAATTTTAAAAAACTTTAATATTCAAAATATTTAACGAATTGAATTTTTATATATAAAAAATGATTTTAAATAATAAAAAATAAAATATTATTAAAAATTATATATACCAATTTAAAAAATAAATAAAAATATCAATAAATACTCTTAATTAATATATTTCATTTATGTATTATATTAATCAACTCATTTAACACGCAATGAGTATTTTATTGATCATCTCAGTCAACATATATTAACTATTATATTAAACAACTCATTAAAAACCTCATTCAAAACATAGTAACGATTTTATTAATATTATATTATAAAACAAATATGTATTATATTAATAATCAACTCACGTAACAAAAGTCAATTATTTTATTAATCAACTCAAAACCTATTATATTAATCAACTCGGTTAACAAATCATTTATTTTGAGAATGGAAGATTTTTTTTTTTCAGAGAAAAAAACCATCATTCATTTATATTAAAAGAATAATAAAGATCCTAATATATATCATGATTGGTTTGAGGGCAAAAGAAAGCACAGAAACCTATGCTAAATATAAAGACAGATAGTCTGGATCATCCAATCTAAAAAAGAAAATATATACAAAATCTGTTTGTCCAAAATTAATACAAAATCATACAATCACTAAAGAAACAACACCATCAAACCAATGGAAAATAGAGGGGATTAAATCAAACTTTGAAGATGCGGACTTTGAAGAATTCGAACCTGGGTCGATGGTAGGGTTTCTGAGGTACAGATAACACGGTGAAAACGCAGATTAGAGAGGCGGAGTTCGGCAGGTGGGCGTTGCTATAGTCAACGGCTAGGTATAATTGAAACCTTAAGAGCAATTTGAAGCAAAATCGTAGCGTGGATCGAACTGAGAGAACCAATGGAAGACAGGCAGGGGGGGGGAGAGACCCCCTCCTACAGAAATGTAATGTTAGGTAACACAGGGACCAAAGAAGGGCAACGGGGAAGATCGGAATTGAGCAGGGAACCTCCAGTCTTGGGGAATAAATGGCAAGCAAGAATGGTAAACAGATGCCTTCCTAGGGCACAGAAAAAACCCAGGTATGTGATTCCTAATAACAAATTGGAGAATTACCCCGTTGATATATGAGAGATCACGCTTTAATCTGCAAATTTATAGGATACTGGCCATCTGAAAGAGACCTCACGAGATGGATTCAGCAGCGCTGGCGACCAAAAGGGCATATAGATCTCAAATTGGGGGCTAAGGGTTTCTTTACAGTCATCTTCGCAAATCTTGCAGACAAGGAAAGGGTTTTTGAGGAGGGACCGCACTTCATGAACAATGCGGGTTTATTCACAAGATATTGGGAAGATAGATACAACCCGGATGAGGAGAAGATTATGGCAGCACCGATATGGGTCTGATTATTTGGGCTGCCGGATGAATTCTGGGATCCTGAAATATTGGAAGGAATAGGAAATTCTATTGGTACCTTTGTCAAGGTGGCAGAATCGACGAAAAGAGGCAAATATACTTCATATGCTCGAATCTGTGTATATATGAATATAGCAAACCCTTTGCCGGAATCAATTGAGCTAGAATATCAAGATGAAATATGGCAACAGCCCATAGATTATGAACATATACCGTTCAGGTGTAGGAGATGCCATGTATATGGACACCTTGCCAAGGAATGCCCACAAAATCGATCAGTAGCAGCAGAGCAGGCTAGTAGGGAGGAAACAAGGTGAGCAGAGGGATTGGAAGGTGAGGAAAATGAATTTACAGAGGTACAGAGGAAAAGGAAGCAAGTTCCGGGAACCTCAAAACCCCAATTCAAGGCGACCACTTCATCAATTGAGAGTCGAAACAAGTTCAATATCCTTCAAGAGACAGGAGAGGAGCTGGAGGGGGAAAAACAGGGAAAGACGATTACCGAGATCACTCCAATGGAAATCATTAAGGATGGAAAACGGAAAAGCATGAGTCCAAGTAGAGAAACGGAAGGAGAAATGAGCGAGAGAAAGGAGAATATAGAAGAACAATCAGTGATAGTTACGAAGAATATCAAGGAAGTGGGCGCAGATGAAGAAAAGATAATGAAAAAATTACTTAATGAATGGAAAAAATTAGATGAAAGATTCATCCTGGAGAAAGAGAAACAGTTGTATAAAGAAACCTTTCAAAGATATAAGGAGAAGAAAGGAGTATTGATAGAAAACAGTACTGATCAAGTGGGAAACCAGGTGTCACAATGTCCAGAAGGGGATGGACAAGGAAAAGGTGGTAGGAAAAAAGGGAGAAGAACTTTAAATGAGTCAATCCAAGCAGTGGGTGAGACTTTAGTAAATCCAGGAAGGGTGATACCTCTATCAGAGGTATTTCAACAAACTCCTAAAAAGTTTTAAATGATTATTACAAGTTGGAACATCAGGGGATTAAATAGTAAAGGGAAACAGAGATATTTGAAAGATAGAGTTAAGAAAGATAGGCCAAGCATAATGATCATTCATGAAACGAAAATGGAAAGCCAGCAGTTGGCAGGTATTATTAAACAATTAAAAATTGGATATGAGGTTATGGCATTGGATGCAGTTGCAACAGCAGGAGGCGTGGCTATTTTGTGGAACCCGGAAGAGGTAATTTTTGAACACTGGTATAGTTTGCCTAGAATCCTTTCAGGGCTGTTTAGATTAGTGGGAATGGGGGACAACGTTCTTATCACAGGAGTATATGGACCTCATAATCATAGGGAAAGGCATGATTTCTTAAAGAATATCTATTATATGAGAAGCTTAATTTCGAATATCCCGTGGATAATAGGAGGGGACTTCAATATGATTAGAGATCTACGAGAGAAGAGAGGGGGTATAAGGAGAGAGGACCAGAATATGGAGGAGTTCAATGACATGATTAGGGACCTGAGGTTAGTCGATATTCCTACAAATAATGGCATCCATACCTGGAACAATTGAAGAGGAGGACAGAATCAAACCGCTTCTAGATTGGATAGATTTTTGCTGTCAGAGGAAATTCTGAATCGAGATGTGTTTATTGAAGCTAAAATTCTGCCTAGTCTGGGTTCAGATCATTGGCCAATACGATTAGATATTGATATCAAGAAGGTTAAGGGGAAGAAGCCTTTCCGATTTCAATCGTTTTGGCTTAGAGACCCACACTTCATCAAGAAAGTGGAGGAGTGGTGGAATCAGAGCACTGTCAGGGGTAAAGGAAAAATGCATACTCTACAACTGAAGCTAAAGGAAATTAAAAGGAGAATAAAAGAATGGAATAGGAAAGAATTTGGGAATATTATGGAAGCAAAGCAGAAATTAGAAAGAGAAATGGAGGACATCCAGCAAAAGATCATTCTGGAAGGAAGGGATGACGACTCAAGTAGGGAGGAAGGCAGAATAATAAGTCAGTTGGAAGAGCGAAGAAAGCAAGAGGAGATCTTGTGGTGACAAAAATCAAGGATAAAATGGTTAAGGGAAGGAGAGCGGAATACCAAATTTTTTCATCAAGCTATGATTCAACATAGGCAGAGGAATAGAATCTATTCAATTAAAAATGCTGAAGGAGACAGAGTAATAGAACAGGAAGAGATCGAAAAGATTCTAGTTGATTACTTTAAAGGAATTTTGACAGAAAATCAATGGGATAGAGGAGAAGCTATCAATAATATTTGCAGAGAGATACCAAGATTAGTAACTGCGGAGCAAAATATGGCATTAATGAGGGCTGCGACAATGGAAGAATTAGGAGAAGTTGTTATGAATATGAGTAAGAATAAAGCTCCTGGTCCAGATGGGTATACGGTGGAATTCTTCCAGGCTAGTTCGAATTTTATGGGAAAAGATATATTAGAGGCCATAGAAGAATCCCGAATGAGACAGTGAATATGGCCTGGAATAAATTCGAATTTTCTGACTTTAATTCCAAAAAGTAACAATTCGGAGGAACCACAGGGTTTTAGACCCATAGCCCTGTGTAATGTCGTCTATAAGATAATTTCCACTTTGATAGTGAAAAGGCTGAAACCTCTCTTACCTAACTTTATTGCGCCTGAACAGACTGGGTTTGTGGAGGGACAACAGATCCTGGATGGGATAGTAGTATCTCAGGAGGTGATACATTCCCTAAAAATGAACAAACAGAAAGGGATGCTGATGAAGTTGGATTTATCCAAGGCCTACGACAGATTGAATTGGGACTATCTTAGAGCGGTTTTGGAAGCCTACGGTTTTGAGAGAAGGTGGATAGCATGGATTATAAGTATGATCTCTACTCCAAATTTTTCAATTCTGCTTAATGGTATTCCTACAGACCCATTTAATGCCAGCAGGGGAATTAGGCAGGGGGACCCAATTTCTCCGTTTTTGTTCATCTTGGCTATGGAAGGATTAAGTAGGAAAATAAAAAAGGAAGTTAGTGAAAGGAGACTCAGGGGTATAAGGTTGTGGGGGAATAATTTGACTATTACACATCAACAATTTGTTGATGATTTGATGTTATTTGGCGAAGCGTCACTTAAGGAGGTGAGGAACTTCAAGAGGATCTTAGAAGTCTTCAAGCGCACATCAGGTATGGAGATTAATAACGATAAATCTTGTACTTTTATATTTAATTCGCATGAATCTATTAAAACCCATTTAACCAGATTTCTAGGTTTTAGGAAGGGGGAGTTACCCACGAAGTATTTGGGTATTCAATTGGATATAAACCCTAATCGGATTAAGAACTGGCAAAGTCTGTTGGAACGAATCAGGAAAAGATTAGACAGTTGGTCATTTAGATTGTTGAATTTAGCAAGTAGAATTGTCTTATTAAAATCGGTCTTATTATCTATCCCCATATATCACCTGTCTATTATGGCTACTCCCAAAGGAGTTTTTGCCAAAATGCAAGAAATCTTTGGAAAATTTTTATGGGGCGGTCCCAAGCAACAGAAGAAATGGACTCTGGTTTCATGGAAGAATGTAATTATGCAGAAAGAGGAAAGATGTCTGGGCGTACGAGATCCTGAAATTGTAAATAACATTTTAGGGTCGAAATTATGGTGGAGATGGGTTGAGGGAGGAGATGATGTATGGAAAAGTATATGGTACCACAAATATGGCATGCCCGATACTACTGAAGAACGCTTAAGAGTAGAAGAAACCCCAAGAGGTTCACAGATTTGGGATTTTGCGAGCAGAAATAGGGCTCTAGTTACGGACTATGCCTTCTGGGAAATCCGTGAAGGAAACTCAGCAAGATTTTGGGAGGAAAGTTGGCAACAACGGGGTATTTTGGATAGGATACAAACTCTTCAAGAAGTTAAAGAAACAACGCAAAGAGTGGGAATGAACTATGTAAGAGATTATTGGAAAAGAACTGAATTAAACGATATATGGAGAGCTTGGAAAAGACCAGATGAATGGGCTGATAACATAGGTCAGGAGGCTCGGCAATTGTATGACAGAGAAATAGAATCAAGGAAAATCAAGGTTCGAGAAGGTGACGATATCCTTAGATGGGGTAAAGCAACTGTGGGTATGTTTACAGTAAAAGAAGCCTATTATTGGGCAACAAAGGAGGACAGAGAGGAGGAACCAGTAGGATGGAAAAAGATTTGGGAAGGCAAATGGTGGCCTAAAGTTACATGCTTTGCTTGGCTGGTATGCAGAGGAAGGATCCTAACTTGGGATAATATGCAGAAACGAGGAATGATTGGACCATCAAGATGTAGTCTATGCACTAAGGAATTCGAAACTCAGGAGCATCTGTTGAATAACTGTATATATACTAAGAGTATATGGGAGGAAATTAGAGTGCTCTTTGGTATGATGAAGAGGGATCCCGGGAGCATCAGGAATACTCTATTTCAGTGGGGTAAAGGGAATTTCCAAAGTAAAGTTGTAAGGAGAATATGGAGTCTAGCACTTGGTTTTGTCATTTGGGCAATTTGGAAAGAGCGAAATCGACAAATATTTAGGGATAATAGTTGGCAAGAGTCGAGACTTTGGGATGAAATCTGTCGATCGCTTAAAGAAACGGTTTTATCAGAAGTATGGGATGAAGAGGATTGGAGATTGAACGCGGAGGAACAGAGGATAGTCTCTAAATTAAACATGGAATTTCAGTTGATTTATCCTAATACGGAGCAGAAGATTAGAAATGAAATGCCGAGCCCCAATCATTATAGGATGCCTAGTGAGCGACGCGTTAAATTAAACTTCGACGGGGCCTCAAAGGGTAACCTGGGACAAGCAGGTTTAGGTGGTCTTTTCAGAGATAGTAGCAGCAATACAAGGTGGATTTATGCTGAAGGCGGAGGGGAAATGACGAACAACGAAGCGTAATTATGGGCAGTTTACCACGGACTCTGGATAGCAATTAGAAACGGTTATATGAGTCTCGAAATTGAAGGCGACTCACAAATCACGATCAATATGTTGAAGAAGTTAAGGGATGGGAAGAGCTAGATACATGTGTCGAAGAGTTGGCGGACAGCAGGGATCCTACAGGATATTGAGCAGATGCTGCATAGGATTGAGTATATAACAACAACCCATGTATTGCGAAATGGTAACCGTGCTGCTGATCTATTGGCTAATTGAGGTAGTGGAGGGCTGAATAGAAGCGTAGATTGCAGCTGGATATCATTACAAGACGAACCAAGGTGGAATTAGCTAAAAACTATATTAAATCAGGATTATAATGATGCAACCGCACAGCAAAGGAATAATTAGAAGACTCTGGATTATAGCAAGGAGGGGGAAGGACAGAGTACTTAATGCGCGATCAAAGCATTTGCAGGTTCAAGATTATGGGATAAAAGTCATGAAGGTTTGCAGCAATCAACCCACGGGAAGGTTCAATATGCCAAGATGGAAATTGGGCAAGGTACCGAGGAGAAGCAGTGGTTACATAGGTGAGTCAGTACTAGTTTCCCATCATGGAAGCGTATATGGAATGGGCATTAAAGATAAAGACAGGCTGCAGCGAAGGTTCAAGATGGCAAGGTGGCAGCATCACGATAAGTTAAGGATTGCATGTAATCGACCAAAGCCAAAGGCAAATCTACAAATGCAGCAACGCAGAGCGAGGAAGTGTAGAGAGGAATTGCAGCAGCAGAAGGACCGTAAGATGGTGGAGCACCATGACAGGGGAGCAGGAAGGTGGACGAGGAGTAAAACAGCAACTCCAGCGGAAAAAGGCAAGAGCACGGCTGAAGACGCTATGCAGAGGGTTTATTTTACTATCCAGGATGACTCGGACGAAGAGTTCGACACTCGTAATTTCTTTGCAGACGAGGAGCTTCAACGAGGTGTGAAAGGAAAAGCGGGTATGGGGAAGGCCCAAGAGAGGAAATCGGGGGACAACAAAGAGGAGAGTGAGGATCCGGTAAAAGATGAGGAAGAGGAGGTGGAGAGACGCGGCCGGGGTAGGGGAGCGCGGGGAAGAGTGAATCAAAGAGGGAGAGGGAGGCCTGTAGGGCGAGGCAGCCGTGGGAATAGGAATGTGCGTTCGGAAGTGGAGGAGGGAGTAGCTAGTGAGGCAAGAGGAAGAAAGAGAGGTAAGAAAGACATGAGGAGGTGATTACAGGAAGCAGAAGCAGCATATGTTCTTGATACAAATCCCAATATCAGAAGGATGATAGAGCAGTTGGAGGAAGAAGCTATGCAGGAGAACTCAGATGCTGAGATGGAGGATTGGGAGCAATTTCTCCCTGATCCCGGACATACGAGAGGACGAATGTCCTTATGTAAACAATCTTTACATGTTTATTGGGGCATGAAGCGTTTATTAGCTAAAGCTATGGAACAGGTGGCTCTAGAAATGGCTGAACTGATTCAAGGCATTCCAACCATGAAAAAGGAATTGAAAAATATTCAAGTGACTCTATTGGTGCAAGACAAAAAGATGGATGATATCATGCAGATGCTTCAAGCGGGGGGATTGGGCATCAAGATAGAGAAAGAACCAAAGACAGATGCACCGAATCAGTAGAAGATGCAGCTGCTGCTTGGAGGTTTTTATATATACTGTTGTTTTGTTGTTTTGGACATATAGATGTTACTGTATCAGAAGGAAAACAATTTACCTTTAGTAAGGATAGATGCATATTTAGCATGGATAGATAGGTTGGTGATATACTTTTTTTGGATGGCTTTGAAAAACTTTAGATGGTAACGAAGCCCGGTTTCCCTTAAGGGCGGGTGGAGACCTGTCCCATTTTGTAATATTTTCTGATTTCAGTAATGGAAAGTAGAGTATCGTCTTAGCTTACAAAAAAAAAAAGAAACAACACCATCAAAATATTGCACGCTATTACACATATGAAAAAAGGAGCACTCAGCCCTACCCTAGATAATCAGCTCACTCAACACATGAGAATTATTTGATTAATTAACTTCTTCAAAATAGAATAATTATTTTAAGTACATTATATTATGACACAAATATCAATTAAATATATTTTATTGATGCGCATGCTATGGTCAAATACCATTTAATTTAATTTAAACCATCACACAAATTAATAAAATCTTTATAAATTTTAAATGGTGCAACACTTAATGCTTATACATACAAAACGAACACATGATCAAGTGAAATGGTAAATAATATAAGGAGTTGTCCACATACTTTGCATATGCAAAGCACAAATGAAAATGATATTTAAATTTAGATAGTCTATCAGAAAATTAAATTTGTCATGTTTGTCTTTGCAAAACAATTTAGAGTATATTCAACTAGTTACCCATTCCCACGCCATTTTTGTTGGTTTGTTAGGTTATGGTATGATTTTTATATTGAATGGAGTAAGTAACAATAATGTGTTATATTTTTATTTTAATTATTGATTAAAATTATTTTGTTTAGTTAAGAGTTCGTATTTTTTGGATGTAAGAATATAAGTTAACATCTCAAGACCTAGAGTTATCTGGCAGGAGTGCAACTCTGCCTTCTTACGGACCACTAATGAGTAATTCTAGGTGGCTTGATTTTCCTTGAATAATAGTGATGAGTCAACCAATGGCTTGATTTTCCTTGAATAATAGTGATGAGTCAACCAATATTTCCAGATAGTAACAGTTGTCCCCACTACTAGTTTGACAACGAGTTATGATAGGTTTTCTCACTTAAAAAAGAAAAGAAAGGAAAATAAATGTTTTCACCTAATTTTATGATTTCAAAGTTGTGGAAAAATATATAATAGGAATTTATTCTATCTTTATCAATGTTTAAATTCCTATTCAAATCATAAAGCTTCTTTGTAGCTTCATTTAATGGGTATCATAATTTCCACTTAATCCCTATGACAATTAGATTTAGAACCTTCATACTTTTATTATAAACCTTTAATCATTACCATTTATATGCTATGTATATGGAGCCACGTCTGGGTAATTACTTAGGAAAACCCCTAGATCTTACACAATTACCAAGAAAAAATCAAGTATTATATCGTATGATAAAAAACATATGATAGATTTGTGCATTATTGATCATATTACATGTCACTACTACCATTAGATTCCCATTTATTCCATAAATTTCAGCTCATATTTTGAATACATGTAAGTATGAATATCTTAATTATTTCCTTCTTGAGAGGTGCAAGAGTAGGGTGACGGGTTAATTTATGACCTTGTCGATCAACAGGAATATTCCCAAGCTTGGGTCCTAAGAATCACCGCCAACAAATAAAAAGAAGCATATTCACTTCTATAGGGTCATTATTTGGTAGTAGAATGAGGTATTCAGACCATCATAATCCTATAATATTAATATAGCCCCCATATTGTTATTGTTGTGTACCATAGGACCCCCATATTATTATTGTTGTGCCCCATAGAAACCCACTATTGTTATTTTAGAGCCCACACATTGTTATTTTTATGTAGGCCCTAATTATTTGTTGACCCTTTAGACTCCAATATATACCAGGGAGGTATTGTATTTGAATCATCCCAGAATTGTTCATTTATGTGATGTAAAAGGAGGTTTCCCTGTTGAAGAGGCATATTTTCAAGTTTTTGATCTATCTTTTCTTTTGTTTTTGTGATCTGGTTACATAACATTTGGTATCAGAGCTTTGGATCATAGGGTTTGACTGCTTCAAATAGATCATCTTGGCAGTGTCACTATAACTTTTTTTCGAACTACTCAAGTGTTGAGGACAATACTTTTTTGAAGGGGAGGGGCATGTTAGGTCCCTATAATACAAGTATAGTACCCATATTGTTATTTTTGCATACCATACAACCCCCATATTGTTATTGTTGTGCCCCATAAGAACTCACTATTGTAATTGTAGGGTCCTTACATTTTTATTACTATGTAGGCTCTAATTATATTTTGATCCTTTAGACCCCTATATATAACAAGGAGGTATTTTCATTTGAATCATCGAAGAATTATTCATTTATGTGATGTAAAATGAGGTTACCCACTCGAAGAGGCTTATTTTCAAGTCATTGATCTTTTTTTTTTTTTTGTGATCTGGTTACATAACAACAATTCTTATAAGCCTCCTAGTCAAGAATTTCATCTCGCTAGATAATAGTCTTCAAGCCATTTTTAAAAGGATCTGTCATACCATTGAAATATTCAAAATGAAAACATTCTTTCATGTCTATCAACAAAAAAAGTGGAAAGCAAAGCTCCTTGCAAATGTGAAGGTCCTGACAAAAGGGTGATTGAAATGTGAGGGTGGTTTTATCCCTTCCTCGATTCCCTAATCCCAAAATGGAAAAAACTAAAGTGTAAGGGCTAATCCTGGCTTAGAAATAAGAAACAAGTTCATGAGGTGAGAAACAAGGTAGGTGGTGAACACGTAGGGGGTGTATGCATTTGTAGCATCCCCCATATCATCGCCTCACATGACTTAAATATTAAAGAGTGAGGGAATGGGAGAAATATTTGTTTAACGTAGTTGCTACTAACTCAAATTGATAATGAGGGAGAAACAGAGG
This sequence comes from Pinus taeda, assembly GCA_000404065.3. Taxonomy (NCBI): domain Eukaryota; kingdom Viridiplantae; phylum Streptophyta; class Pinopsida; order Pinales; family Pinaceae; genus Pinus; species Pinus taeda. Next base: position 99,876 of record APFE030380464.1, on the reverse strand, counting down.
CCCACAATTATTCAACCTCAACACTAAATTAATGGATAGAGGAGTTAAAAATATAAGAGTGATTTCCAAAGCAACCATGTCTATTGGTCTGGGTTCTAATTTCTTCAATAGTCTCAAATTGTTGGTGTTTTAATGGAAGGACAAGAACACCCTGGATTGGATCCATATGAGCCTGGGTGATGGTGTGGATATTTTGGTTATAGAGGATGAGAGAATGCATTGGGATCCAAAAAAATCTACTAATCATCCCCCATAGTGAAAGTTCCATCTAGTTTTGAGTTTCTTCCCATTGGGTTGGAGTCTTCTTGTTGCAATCCATCTTTGAACTAGGGTCCATTTATGTATTGTTTATTTCATTTTGCTAATTTTCGATTTCAGGGCTCCTTTCTACTTGACTTTTAGCTTTTAGTCTATTTGGGTTCTTGGTGAGTCTAGGTCTACAACCTTCAGTGATAATTAGGTGGGTTGTAGGGGGCCTTGTCCCAATTGCATTTCCAAATTTTATTCTTTGTGGTGGGGCTACTTGTCACCTCCCCTTGATTTGGTAGAACCTTCAATTAGCAAGGTGGCGTCCTCATCCAAACACTTAGGGGTCTTGTTTGAGTAGTAGGTTGTGCGGGCTCATTTTGGATTGCATGAAATATGTTCCATGTCATCATCTTTAAGGGTCTCAAAGGGACCACCACCTTCATGCCTCAAAAAATAAAATAAATTGTGAAAAATATCAATTAAATGTCAATTCCTCCACCATAGCTCTATAAGCCATCATCGAGTTACAGGTAAGTGTAATTGACATGGAAGACAAGTTCACTCAACTAAGAGGTAATTTGGAAAATATTAACCTCAAGGTATATCAAGAAGCAGTTATATCTATTGGTAAATGTGTGAATTCATTCGGGTACCTTCAACATCAAGTGGATAATGTCGTTCATCTGATTTTAGGGCTTGTCCCCTCGATGAATGGGTAAATAATCTATGTGTCTATGTTATGTACATGTTTGTTTATTGTTGGTATCTTCTTGAAAATTTACAAGTTAGCTATAGTAGCTCTATTTAATGCCCTTGTGCTCATTCTAGGGAGCCATTTTGGTTTACATGTTATAGTTTTGTCAAGTATAGTGCTACCAACATGTCTGAGCATGAACACAAAATTGTAATGGCTATATAGCTCTATCTCCTAGTAGAGATCTGGTGAAATATAAAGATATTTTCAGTTCATGTTAAAAAAAATTATTTTCTCCTTAATATCATATACATATCAATCAACAATCAAAAGAATATGCATCTACTTTATTATTGAAGAATGTGTCTATAAATCTAAAATTAGAAGCTTACCATTAACACCATATAACACACACACACACACAAATCACATTTTCACATTGCATAATCACATATTTAAAATGGATACATTTGTCTTTATTGGATCACAAGTACTAATGGTTTGGTCAAACATATTCAACAAGTAGTCAATATAATCTATAACACTATCCACATCAAACTAGCACAATGAATAACATCCATCTCTAAAGTACATTAATATGCATAATCATTGATTTTAACACTAATATGCATAGTCATTGCATTTAACCATGTTTAGCAAGTAGTGATCAAATAACTTGTCATGGTTAAGAATTAATATTAATTCACTCTTCATTTAATGCACCTCGTAGAATTTATTGTTTGATAATTTAATATATATCTAATCTAGGTCAATTGATCATTATCTTAGGACCTCTAATCAAAATTGTCATAGTCTAACTCTTTTATGTTTTGGCTCTTTCCTAGGTATATTTGTTGGTCAATTTTGTCTGAAATCCAGTAGGTATATGTTACAATTACAATTTTGAGTTGTGTATTCTGCATAATCCAAGTGCCCTAAAAGTTTTCTAGGGTGCATAATCAATTCATTTGTTCAATAATACATTTTAAACAACAAAATATCACAATTTAACCCAAAATTATATCGTTGGATTCTAACCAAAAAACATAAAATGAAAAAGAATTAAAAAACATCAATAAAATCATTAATAGACAAACAACTAGTGGTTAGAAAGTAAGATACTAAAGTACTAAAATTGTGATTTTAATTTATATAACAAAATCCATATAAATGTCCACATTTACAACTATATAAACATCCACAATAAATTTGTTACCAACACAAAAATTCCCACAATGGCCAAATAAACATATTTAAATGTCCACATAAATGTTATTATTTAAAACTAAGATACATTTGAGGTTACATGAATAATTGAAACCCCATTAATATTAATATATGTAGGAACACCTTCAAAAATACCTAAAATAGTCCCATCATATCCCCACTAAAATATGTAACAAGAGAGTGATTGTTGTAGCGATAGTCCCTTTCGAGGTGCTAGTAGCATGAAAGCAATCAGATGGAAATTGTTGATTTGCAAAGATGGATGAAAAAGATTTCTAATATTGTCAATTTTGAATGACTATCTTGTTTGAACAAAAATTCTCCAAAATAAAATAATCTAATAATGGTGCAAAAACGGTGAAAAAATTGTGTAAGTCCAAGGAATTCAGGTTAAAGATAGACATAGTTTATATTTTGTCAATAATACTAGGAGAATACCTTATACCCGCAAATTAAGCGATTATTGAAGATAATGATGAACCATAACGAATTTCATGAAAGCAAAATAGCATATGAAATAGTAAATAGTTGCTAATACTTTTATTTCATAGACATAATTGACGTATTATGTGGTTTGTTTGTGGCCAAAACCGTAAAAGTATTAAGATTTTTATAAAAACTTATGATAATATGTTTCAAATTTCAACTCTTTGTTGTTTTAATGCTAGTTTGCAGCTTGCATTACTTCATTGACATTAAATGTTTAGGGAAACATTACTCATGTGTCTTTTACCCAATGTTTAAAAGTGTCATACATATAAAATTTTATTGAAATTGAATTTGGAAATTGCCATGATTCAGCGACAAGCCACCTTCCATTTCATCTCCCCACTTGTCACCTCTTCTATCTTCTATATGCTCTTTCCCCCTCTTCATTCCACTGCTAAGGGCTTTCCTAGGTGCTTTTCTTACTGATGCAAATGAAGAGTTGTTAGTTCCTGTGACTAATGCTAAGGAAGAGTTGTTTGTCCTTGTGAGCGGAATAACTTCCTGGTGTTAGCCTATTTCCTTGCCCTACTGCAATGGTGAAAGCAAGTGTAACCTCTTTCCTCCCCTACAGCTTGCCCTTCCCAGAATGATAAAATAAACTACAACTTTGCTGCAACGATGAAAGCAGCTACAGCTTGCCCTTTCCAGAACAATAAAAGAAACTACAACTTCATCGCAACTATGAAAGAAGCTACAACTTTCCCCTGTGAGTGGACCAACTTCATAGTGCTAACATATTTCCCCACCCTGCAGTGGCGATGAAAGTAGTTGCCACTTGCCCTTGTTAGTGCAGTAACTTCCCAGTGTCTGACTATTTCCCCACTTCGTGGAAATAACGAACGTAGTTGAAATGATGGACGTAGTTGCACAACCAACATGGATAGAAGCATAGAATCCATCAGTTTTGTGAAATTATGGTGTTGGAGACAAGTATGATTTTTCCACTTGAAATTATACTTGAAGAGGTAAAAGAAACAAGAAAGCTCAAAAAATTATACTTGAAGATGTAATAAAAATAGACAACAGAGGTAGATATATAAGTACAAGTTTTCACTGTATACTTAGAAATTATACTTAAAAATTATGGTTGAATAGGTAATAGAAATAGAAACAGTAAAACAAAAATAGAAAAACAAGTAATAAAAATAGATAATTGAAGAAGCTTGATATATAAGTACAATGCAATATAAGTACAAGTTGGATTGGGATACAAATATTTGCACCATAGTAAAATGATGAATAAAAATAGATAATTGAATACATCACATGCATACCTTAACCCCGTGGTTTGAAATTTTATTGTATGAGATGTACAAGTTATAGCTACACTAGTTACTGATTTCTATTTATTTAATTAAAGTATACAATATCACAAGAATAATAATTGAAATTATAAATAAATAAAATCAATTTAAGTAAAATAACTAAAGAGCTAGTTGGATAGGGATGCAGGGAGTGCATGTGGCCCACATGTCTCAAATTTTATCATTAGAAGGAAGGAATGACACGGAATGAAACTAAGGATTGTTGAACGCGAAGAAGAGATTAGTGTATGCCAGGAGGAAAAAATTGAAATGGTTTGAATTGTAAACAACATTCTCGCCTAGTGCCTCCCTCAACTACTTCACTTGTTATTTATAAGATGTCATTAATCTAGCTAGTTATTGAGAGAGGCAGAAAATTTTCAAAAGAGAACGAGATAGTAGTACTCAAAGAGAGCATCGCTCCTTGGAAAAGCTGCAACATATTCTTTCGTGAACTTTTGTTCAAATATGTAAGTGCCTTTTATTTTCCCTCAAATTTAATTTTAATTTTGATAATTTTCAAGCGAATACAGACCAAAAGGGGTTGCTGACAACTAATAAAAGGCTGAAAATCCATGCATACCTTTATTTTTAAACTGAAATCAGAATTTAAATTATTTCTAGTTCAATTTATCATAGTAATATAAATATAGGACACTTTACGGAATGACAGAAGGCTTAGGACTAGATTAACTCAGCTCAAAAACCAACCTAAGCAGATTTTGACTCAGGAACACTCAGATCACTGTGGCAATCATATCAAAATATTGATCTCAAATACATCATTTGTTTTAACACGCATAGATAAAACTGAGCTTAGCTCAGGTAAATCCAACAATGATAAATTGTTTTAACTTTCAAGGGGGCAATTTAGCTTGGCTTAAGTATATACAACAACAACAAACTGCAGAGGTACTAAAACACATTGTCTATTTCTGAATGGTGTTCTATTAGAACAAAATAACTCAGCTCAGACTAAGAAGACCAAATTCCCAATAGAAAAATTATAACCAAACATGTAGCATAATATTCCAAAAAGGAAATGGTAACATTATTCCTTACCGTAAACCAGATACAGTTTTGCATTGTCTTAGCTAGCCCAACTCCCTTGCCGCTATTGAGGAGGACCTCTGTTCTTCAATTATAGCTCTACTACGCAAGAATCTACCCCTAAGTAAGGTCTGCAAAGAAGAACAAATAATATTCTTAGTGATGCTGAAACATATCACTTGTTAGTGTTAACAAGTGAAAAAATAAAAAACTTTAGTTCCTAAACAAAAATATTAAGACCCTTCTGAAAATAACAAAAAATCTTCCTTCTTTCCGTTTCTCGCAATCCAGCTTTATGACAAAATCACTTTATCTGATATACTATTGAATCTTGAAATCTTCAATAACTTGAGATTGATATTAGATGCACTATCCTCTCAAGTATTCCGGTGTTAACAAAAGAGCTGCAACCGGTCCAGTTTCAAATGCATAAAATTGTAATGGTTGTGTTAACGATCTAGCTGGATCAGAACTTCACATGGCCACGAACTTTGTACGGGAGCACGATTTGGCCACCCCCGACCTCAAAGTTTACTAGCTAATAAAACCTCAAAAAACCATCAGTCTCAACTTGTCCCAAGAGCTGGTCAAAAGAAAGAATCAACGCAAGGTTGGGATGGATAATAAACTGGCTTGTTGGCTTGTAGATAGCACCAGAGTTGCTTGCATGCAAATAGACATGTGGCAGTAAATTTGCATATAAATAAATTGCCCGGGTTACCAAAAACTTTGGAGATTATAAAACTTTGCCACAAGTCGACTTTGGATAAAATAAGGTTGAATGAACTTTGGTTAAAAACCTAAAATGAACTTTAAATGACCTTTGTAAACTTTGCTTAAAATGAATTGTCACAACAAATTTTAAATAAACTTTGTATAAAATTACTTTGTCACTGCATTTTATTGCATCAGGAAAACAAATTGTGCAATAAGACGTCCATTCAAAACCTTCGCTAAAAAATCGATTGATAAATGTAATAGCTATAAAAATTTGGTTAAACCATAAATGAACAGAGAAAAAAATGTTAAATGCGAAATTTAATTGGAATTCAACGATGGATCAATCGCTATAGTCCCATGTTGGAGGCAAAGACTAATAATAACTTCAAAACTATTTAAATTAGTGTCTTTTAATATATGTATAACTTCAAAACTATCTAAATTGATTCCTTAATTACTTTTAATATGCATCAATTCTACACTCATGTTTTTGTTACTATAAACATTTTGGTTACACTTAGTTGCAATTATAGAAACCTCTAAGTTTGGATAAAACTTTGTTCTCTCACATTTAAAAAAATTAAAAAATCCGTGTTTATATTGAGATTCATCTCTTCCCAAATATTTATTGATAAATTAAAAAATCCGTGTGTTTATATGAGAGATTCATCTCTTCCTAATATTAATTAATTATTTTAAAAATATATTAATGAAATGTTTTTTTCCAAATTTGTAATAATTTATTTCAAATCATACTTTATATTGTAATAATTTTTATTGTAAATCATATTTTTTTAGTGTAATAAATTATTTTTACCCCTAATTGTGTTGAACAAATTATGTTAAAGTTGTAATTGTGTGGTTTTAATGACACGTCAATCCACGTAAGCTTGTATAAATGACAACATTTATACATGTTTTAAGATAGGTTAGTGTGGTTTTCAGTATGGTGCACAAGGATAAGGCTCACCTATAATGGTTATAATGGTCAGGTGTGTATGATATAAATATTTTTATTGGGTCATGTGGTAGGTGTGTTATGGTGAATTCATTCTACTTAAATCTTATTTAAGTAATATAATATATAATAGTCTAAGATGTTATAAATCTCGCACTAAAAAGATTATGATTCCGCTATAGAGGAAGAGGAGAGGGGCCCAGTAGGAAATTAAATAATTTTTTGTATGTGTTAGTATAAAATATTATTTCAAATCCACCCTCTGACTTAAATGATTCTATCCAGGGTTGGAATTTCAAAATAAAACTACCCATTCCTTTTAAAATGTAATTTAACCAACATACTTACCCTATTCTAATGCTTATCTATGTAGCTCCCTCATGAGAATGACTGACACATTTATCTTGAAAGCATGTAATACCTTTCTCACTGGTATCGTAGATGCTGGAACTAGAGGAGGAATATCCTAACGTGCCTTTATTAGTGGCAGCGACGTTTCCGCTGCTACCTGACCACCACAAAAACCACCACCAATTACTAAGTAAAATAGTGTTCAGTACTTAGTGTAACCATTCCATTATAGGAATACATTCATAATGCTTTTATTTATAAGAATAATGATAAGATTTACAATTATTATCAAGTAAAAAAATAAATACACAGCAAAATTTTTAAGTATAAATATTATTTATAAAATTTCCAACATAAAATCCATTGGAAAGTTTATACCTCTTACAAAATATACAATTTTACAAGGGGTCCTTTAACATTAAAAAAATAAAAAAAAAATTATACAATATAATAGGTACAATATTCTTTTATCTAAAAGGAATTTTAGATTATACCCTGTAATTTTTTCTTGATTTAAAAATACATCTTAAAATTATTCTTATTTGACAAATTCCTTCAATTTAATAACCCACAATTTGTATTTGAAAAAATAAATAATGCTATACGTGAAAAAATGTTCCTTCTTATTTAGTTCTTTCTTTTACAAAGAAAATAAGAAAAACAATAATATTAATAATCACATATTAAAAGGTATATAAAATTTATGATAAGTTATCATATAAAATAAGAGTGGGCTAGCAATAGTCCCTGTCGAGCAAGTCAAAGGAGAAATTGGGCATAGTCAAAGGAGAATGTCATTGCAAGTGGTTACTTGGTCAATTTTTTGTGTCATTGCAGTTGGCAGCTATTGTAATCCTCACTTTTTTGTTTGTTTGTTTATTTTTTAAATGTATAATACTTTGTAAAAGTACATTCTTAACACTTACATGATAAACAATTGATAATGATTTTTTTTAAAGAAGAGAGGTAATATTTTTTAATTGTATATTACTCAAAAATTTGTTAAGTAACTAGTTATAAAGGAAATTCCCTGAGGACAATATAATGCCCATATTTATATTTGTTCTTTCTGGCTTCTGTGATTTATACAAACTGAGTTATAAGGATAGTGGTTTGTTCAAGGTTGTTGCTTATGTTATTCTCTAGAAGTCATATTGGTTGGTGATTCAGGATGTTTTCGCTTATAGATGTATAGAAAAGAATCACATGTAAAATTGCAGCTTAACACAAAAATGTGCACATAAGAAAAGAAGAAGTAAACACATAAAAGCCACAAAAGAAGACACCAAGGCTTGATAACGGAGTTCTTCCAATTCGAACTACGTCTCCAGGCCCAGCTCAACAATGGGGAGGCCTTTTCTTATTAAATGGCATGAAAGAAAAGAATTACATTCATCAACTGTCCACAAGAGGCTTATACCTCCAATCTGAAAGATGACTGTGAAATGGATGCCTGATGATGGAAAGGTAAACAACACCAATGCATTCGTAGCAATGAAAGGGGCTGGAGTCATGTAAAACTGTCTAAACACACACAAAGATGCTCTCTCAGCCTCCTACCAACGAAACAACATGTTGCAACAAAAATGTCTCCTCCCTGCTCTTTCCATCGATTGGTTTTTTTTATAATGGGTTCTTTAAACAGAATCCCATTCAAATTGGGGCTTGTTTGTTTCATAATAGAGGTTGGTGGCGTGGAAGGATTAGTGGGCGTAACCAACCCCTAAAACAGTCCTTTTATCGTTGCACCGATAATACAAGAAAACCCCACAAAATCAGTAAAATCCGGCAAAATCGCCTTTACCCGGACTTCAGAAAATATAAAATGGAGCTTATATTATTATTGGGTCTAGCCCATTTATCGCAATCGACATATCATGAGGTGCACAGTCCTGTTAACGGGAATGACTGATCGCCGATATCGACGTTGGCATCCCGCTCGCATATCGCTTGGTGCCCTGATAATGATCCCGCCGATTGTTTGATCACCGATCGCTCTGCCTATTCGTTGATATATATATATATATATATATATATATATAATATATATATATATATATATATATATTATATATATATATAATATATATATAATATATATATATATATATATATATATGACCTCCGATCCCTTTGCCCGTTGATCTGCTGATTCGATTTAGTTGGAGATTGGCGAACGGGGTTTCCTCAGCACCTTTCTAAGTCCGCCTCTATGCATCCTCCAATTGCGATTTTGCCTTTAAGGCTCAAAACCCCTTTTCAGAGGAAAATCCTCATTTTATTAAGGATCAAAGCAGCCTTCCTTGTGTGATAACTTCATCATCCAGACTCGGATTGAAGTGTTGTTAGTGCCATTGGAATTAGGATGATGAGATCTACGCTCTGATCGTAAGTTGACTTCCTTTTGATCACTTTGATTTTTTGAGTTTTTGCATGCCATTGTATCTGAAGATCCACCTAGATCAGTTGGTTACGTGCAGCTATCATTTGTGTGATTCCATTTTTGTTTTTTTTTTAGACCCCACCTCTAGAGTTGGGTCACTTATGAAAGGGGAAGAAAAAGGAGCTAGGTTTCCTAAAATAGGTATGGAAAGTGTCCAAAAGAACCTGCAACATTAGGTCAATTATGAAAGAGGAAGCAACAGGAACTGGGTTTCCTAAATGGGTATGGAAATTGTCCAAAAGAACCTACAACATTAGGTAAATTACTTACGTAATGGAAAAAACTAGAGAATGGTCAAGAAAAAAAATTCCAGAGATTGTAAAAAAAAAATCAACTAAAAATGTTATTATTATTTTTCAAATTCATAGCTCTATTAAGATATAAAATAATACAATTACAAAATGCAATCCATACTCCTACTCCTCCCATTTGCATGAAGAATAAACTATTTTTTGTACTTAAGGCTATCTATTATAATGTATGGTATTAACAATTTCTTGACTAAGTGTTGACTCGAAAGCATCATCGGGGGGAAGACCTTGGGTTTGGGCACAGGAGGCCAACAATAGTTCATTGTAGTCTAGGAAAATGCCAACATTTTCACCTTACCCCAAAGGGCAAGGAGTCTCACTTGAGGCACACCGCGACCAAAAGGGAGAAGGGTTCAACATGGAGTCGAGAAAGAATTAACTAGGTTGCATTCGATCACATATATGGACACATTACATATAACATAGAGATAACAGCATACTCGTGATAATCTAAGGACTACCGATTACATCCAATTGATAAGACATTAAAAAATTTAAATATTCATCATACACAATGCCCAAATACATCAAAAGTCGCAACTAATCTTAGCTGTTCTTTATATTAATCTTAATAACAAACATTACAATATAACTCATCTTCTTTTGCAAAAAACTACATGAAGTACCCAACTCAGTTCCATGGGTTCGGTTCAGCTTCAAGGACCAAGTCTTCCAGGCTCCTACAACCTTCCTTATGTCTGCTGTAATTGGGGATCCTTTCACCTTCTCTCACAGCTCTGCTACTCCTCTCCTTAACCTCGCTAAATCTAACCTCGCTTCTTTCCTGGCCTTCTCCTTTTATATCCTTATTTGTTACTTGGACTACCAATTCTTGCTCGGCTATTATTCCCCTTGGCTGCTTCTGCACCTTCCCGCCCACTCGACTACCTTTGCCTTCCATGGCCACCTTGTCGCAACTCTTGCACAAATGCTTATTCCACCAACCAATCGTTGATGCCACCTATTTCCTTCTCGTTCCTTGGTTAGCCAAAATTGGTCAAAACCTTTTCAAAATTAAATAAAGGCCCCAACAAGCCCCGACCACAATTCCTTGACTTATCGCTGAGTCTAGTCATTTCAACCTCCATCGGTCCTGTTGGTCCTGCGGGTGGTGGTTGTGCTATTACATGTGCTAGTTCTGTTGCCTATTGTTCTTCTTTTGCCTTGATCATTTCTTACGGAGTGGCATCCATTTTTGTTTCACCTTCTCACCCTTGAGGTTCCCCCATTCCAAATGAAGGCTCCAACTCTGGGACAGAGGTCATGGTATGCTGCTTGAAAATTGTATAATTTTGAATGGCAGTGTCCTATCATCCGAGAATTGCATCGATAGCCTGGGTAAACACTTCAGCCGAGTGCGACGTCAGTTCGGTTAGCCATTGGCTTTTCAGGTCGCTCCATTGTTGCCCACTGGAGTCACACATCTCCTTTAGAAGTAACACGTGCATTTGAACCAGTGGATGCAAATCCCTGATTGTGTTTTTGGTCCTCGTGAACTCCTCCTCAATACGATCAACCTGAGCCTGAAGGGTGTCAATTTGATCGTTGATCTGTTGTAGCTGGGCGAGTTCTGTACAGTCTTTTGTGCTAGAAAAGAGGGTCTGTATTTTCTCTCTGAGGGGGTAAACCAAATGGTTCTTTATCCAGATAATATCACATTTATTAACAAATCCTAATAGTTTTGCTTTATAAGTGCTTATATCATTCTGGTAGAATAAACTCGCTATTCCCGTCGTGGCGGAAAAATAATGGTACGTATATTTCTCGACAAACCTATTATATTGTAGAATTGAGGCTTCTGTGATTCATCATAGTTATAAGAAGAGCTTCGGCATAAATCACATGAAAGAGACCTTTGTCGATGCGTTTCGAACCAACTAGTGTGGTTCATTGTCGACGCGTTTCGAACCAACTAGTGTGGTTCATCGTTAGGACGATGAACCACACTAGTTGGTT
>APFE030380464.1:64447-83596 GCA_000404065.3 Pinus taeda | reverse complement strand
AATTAAGTTGAATCATAAAGATATTAGATTAATTTAATTTAATTTAATTAATTAGATTAAAATCAAATCAATTAAGAATAATTAACAATTTATTTCCTAATAATCAAGAAATAATTAATGAATAAAAAATTTTAATCTAACTAATATGAATTAAACTAAAATAATTAATAGATAAATTGAAATAATTAATTAATTAATTAAATTTCTTAAAATCAAGTGTCGGCCTTTTATAAAAATTAGGGTTCTTGGTTTATTTATATCTAGGTTCTTGTCTTCTTCTCTCAACAATTGCTCATTCATTTTCTATCTTTCAAATTTGTCCTGATGATGGACCCCCTTTGGGGTTTGAAACGTCGACTCAATGAACAAAAGACTGTGGACAATCCCGACCATACCACTTCAAAAAACTTCCACAGAAGCCTAAAATCTAACATGAATCTTGTTGTTGTTTCTGTTGTGTAGTCCTTTATGAGTGCCACTTTTGCCCACCTTGTGAGGTATTCTATTGCTATTATCATGTACCTTGATTGTGAATGCCTCGCCGGTGGGGAAATGGGTCTAATGAATTCTACCACCAATTTATCAAAGATTTTCACTGTGTAGACTGGATGTAGAGGCATCTCACTACGTCGCGAAGGCTTCTCGGCCCTTTGACAGATGTCACATGTCCTGGAAAATTATTTAGAATCTTTATGGATACTCAGCCACCATAGTCCTATTTGGAGTATCTTTTTTGTGGTGGCCTTACCCCCTACATGACCTCCTGCAACCCCTGCGTGGCACTCCCATAAGACATCATTCCTTTCATGCTGAAGGACACAACACCTCAGTGTTTGATCTAAGCCCATCTTGTAAAGGTGTCCCGCGATCAGCTGGTAATCTGTTGTCCTAACTACCAAGTGTCGTCTCTATGTCGCCATGTATCTTGTTGGGTAGTGACCATTTATTAAAAATGAGGTGATCTGTTCTAGGTGGTATGGGATTGCCTCCATTCTAAATAAATCAACATCAAGTAATCGATCATCCACCGCTCCTTCATTCTCCCCTGTTTCCAGTCGCAGTAGGTGGTCTAGTCCCACATTAAGTCTGTTGGGCTTTACCACTACCTCAAACGTAAATTCTTGGAACAGTAACAGCCATCAACATATTCTCCCTTATAGTACTGGCTTGTTTACTAAATATTTGAGTGCATAATGGTCTGTAAAGAATTTGAATGGTGCACCTAGTAGATAGTGCCTGAATGTTTGGAGAGAGTAAACCATTGCTAGGGCTTCTCTTTTAGTTGTTGCATAGTTTCTTTCTGCAGTAGACAACTTTCTGCTAGCATAGTATAGTGGATGGTCCATGTTTTTCTCCCCTGGTTGTGCTAAGACCACTCCCAGTGATATTCCTAACATATCGATGTGCACATGGAACATTTTGTTCCAATTAGGATACACCAGTATAGGGGCACTTACCAATCTTTCCTTTAAGTTATTCAGGGTTGTCTAACAATCCGTAGTCCAAATGAAGTCTTTCGCTTTCTTTAGTAATTTTTCCATTGGAGCTATGATGGATGAGTAATTCTTGATGAATCTCCTCTAGTACCTTGTAAGACCCAGAGTTTCTCTTAGTTGTTTTACGTTGCGCGGTGGTTCCATGTGGATAATTTCCGCAACCTTTGCAGGGTCTACACATACTCCATCCTTGCAGACGATATGGCCTAGTAGATTTCCAAAGGGGACTGGGAAGATACATTTCTTGAGATTTAAAGAAATTTGCAATTGTCTGCACCTTTCAAACATTATTCTTAATAGGCTGGTGTGTTTTTTCAATAGATTGTATACCGTCCAGTCATATATGTAAACTTCTAGAAACTTATGAATATACTCTTGGAATGCAGCTATGATAATCCTTGAGAAGACTGTTGGTGGATTCTTTAGTTCGAATGGCATCCCATTCTATGCATATGACCCCCAATCCATAATGAATGTTGTTTTCCTTTTATCTTATTAAGCTATTATGACTTGGTGGTAACCTGAAAACCCATCCATGAATGAATATGATTCGTTCCCCGCAACATTGTCTATGACCTCATCACTAAAGAGCATGGGAAACGGGTCATGCATGCATGCATTGTTTAGGCTTTTGTAGTCGACATATCCTCTGATTTTGGTTGCGTCCTTCTTTTTCTAAATAACTATCATGCTTATCCACTCAGTGTTGTCCACCGAAAAAATGATTTATGCTTCCAACATTTTGTCAATTTCATTCTTAACTTTCTCTTTAACCCTTAGGTTTAATCTATACGGCCCGTGTTTTACCGGTTGGGCATCTAGTCTCAAAGCAATTTTCATTTCCCCAATGTTTACTTTTATTCCCTTCAGTTCTACCACTGAAGTTGGGAATAGGTCCTGATATTCGTGCAATAGGTTGAAAATTTCATTGGTGGCTTTCTCGTCCTAGTAGTCTCCCACTGATGCTATCTTAGGCTTATCCTCTGACCCAACATTTTTCTTTCTTAGCTTCATTGGTAGAAGGTGGGCACCTTTCATTAGGGGGCTCTCCTAAATGTACCTCTCTCCTTCCATTTCCCCAAAGGTTAGATGTCACATCCCCTCCAACCTGTCGTCATATGATCCTGCATTTATCCTGTCATAGGTTGTGTATCCTGGCGACTCTATTTCAGACAGATACTGCAGAAAATTTTCATTGGGCCCTCCCTCAACCAACGACTCTCGTGTGAAGAAAACCCCTTTCCTTGCCTATGTCATTTGTGCCTCGTTGCCTCTGAATGAGAAGTTTCTAACAAACTCTACCTCCATGGTATCCCAATCTGTTGTCTGCCGACAGCGCTCCTCTTGGACATACCAAGCTCAGGGGACAGTTCTGAGGGTATGCATAAATGCATGTACACATCGATCCTTCGACATTCCTTTGCTCTTATAATTCATTATGAAATCCTTGATGTGCTTCTTGGGAGTTGAATCCCCCTGTATCTTTCCTTATCTTGTGGTCGATCTTCATCCTGGCAAATCTTTCCTTCATGGCTTGTTTGACGCTTTGTCAGAGTTGCCATGAGGCTGATACTTAGAAAGGAGATCCTTTGATCCTCTGTTATTTCCCGGCCTACTCTATATAAGAAGGTGTCCACTGGTTCAAGGCCATGGTACTTCGGATAGTAAGCTATCTCCATTTCTCCCCGATTTACTCAGCTTATCATTGCACATTGTCTAGTGGTCAATTCGTATCCCCCCGCTACCATGCATCCCATGCATCTTCTAAACCAATTTCTGAGCTTTGGATACTTCGCCAGCTTATTGATCCTCTGGTCATGGGTTGATCTAGTCCTCCCTCTTCCATGCTATGAGCGTGTATATTTGTTCTAACCCTCCTGGCTCATCCCTCTCATCTGTTGGTTCTGTAAACCTACGTCCTTGGTAGGGATCTAACGGTTGTATCACCCTTAGCCTGTCTTCTTTGAAAATCATCACTTCCTTCCTTAGGTCTATAATAGCGTAGTTCTCATATTCCGAAACCAATTCCCAACAGTTTCATGTATGAGTCCTTATCCCCCATGATGTTAATTACCTCGAATTCAATGTGGGTCTTCACCCCTGCCACATTAACCTCTACATTCTCCAATCTCCCAATTGGTAGTATGCAGTATTGATTTGCTATTCTTAGTTGAATTGGCAAGTATTTTAGTTGAGGCTTCCCCATTTCCTCCCAAGTTTTCCTAGGTCGGATGTTTACATCTGACCCTAAGTTTAACATGGTGTCCCTTATCTAGAATCCTGCCACTTGCGCATTGATTCAGAACTCCTTGTCGCTTCTTCTCTTGTTCTGTTTCACTCTTCTAGAAGCCTTCTCTGGTAACCTTGGGCATGGCTATTCCACTTCCTCTTCTTCCATGGATACCACAACCTATATAGTTTTTTCTCAACTCCTTCAGCATGCCTTCATCCTCAACAATTTTCAAGAATAGTTTAAACGATTCCCCAATCGGCTGGGTGTGATCATGCATGTGATATCACAGTCTTTTAGTATCATTCTTTGTAGTCATCCCCTCGAATAGCTTAGTTTCTTCCTGATTGTATTGCTTTTGGTGTTCAAGCTGATACCCCTTCTGTGGAGATGTCGCTTTAACGATTAAGGGGGTGTCCCCTGTGTAGCGGTCCTCCCCTGTCTTCTTCCCTCCTCGAGTGACAATATTAATGTTGGCTACGGGGAGGCCATCATCAGTCCATGGTTCAACATTCACCAAGTTGGTCCCTCTCTTTCTGGTCCTTTCTTCCCACTTTGTAATGAGCTTCGGATAGTCTTTCGTTGCATGGGTATTAATTCTGCATTGTGAGCACCATGGTCTCCTCGACAATGGAAATTATCTAGCAACATGCCCTTCTTGGTCACAGTTGTAACACCTCACGGGCCCTCTTCCTCCCGTTCTTCCTCCTCACCCATTTCCTCCTCGTCCTCCCTAGTTTGACTCATTAATTCTGAACGTGGATCTGTCCAACCTTTCTGCTAGAGTGTTTAGCGCTTGCCACTGATTGGTGTGATGCTTCTTTGATGTGAAAAACACACCGTAGTTGTTATTGGGGATGTTAGGGTACTTTTAAAAAATATGGCACATTCGTGGTAGGTGTCCATATGCCCTATAGATCTCACAAAAGTCTTGATTATTCCTCCCTGGGAAGGCCCCTTGCGCTCCTAACACCACAACTCCTGCAATTGGTGGGGCTCCTAACGACCACGCAACCCCACCTAGATGATTAATCCCCCGCAACCTTAGGCATTCTGTCACAACATGCCCCTCCACCATGTAGTGGGTGCACGAAACGTTGGGTTTGGCTGGACGCACTGGCTGAATATCTTTTAGTTTCTCTATCAAGGTCACGATCTGGTTATGTAGGCCTAAAATCAATGGATCTTGCAGGCTCATCCCTCCCCTGTATTCATGTGGGTATCCGTCCACTGCTTCTATGCGTGATGCTTGTTCCAACACATCTTGGAGGGTTCCTATCCTCTGTTGTGTTAGTGGCCTTCTGGTCAAAGGAAAGAGTGCCTTAATGAACCTGCCCTGCTAGTGGTTTGGGTACAGAGTGTAACTCAACTTGGAAATGGCATCCTTAAACCTTTTCATGAGATCCCAAGCCACCTCCCCCTCCTTCTTCTTAATTTCCCACAATTCCGATATCCCTTTCTGATTTGTGTGTGGTACCTTGAATTCTTGCACAAATCCTCTTTTAGTATCATTTATTGTGGGGTTTTGATTCTGCTCATACAATTTTATAAACCAATGCAGAGCCCTTTCCCTTGGCGTGGTTTGGATTTCTATTGCCCTAACATTATCTGGAGTATGACGGACCCTCCAAATAGCTTTTCATAGATACTAGTGTTGCTGCACATCCTCGTTTCCTCTCCCCACAAATTCAAGATATCTAGTAAAAGATCCCGCCATACTGATCTGGGTAGGAGCTATCAGCACGAACCCTTTGCTCCTCGGCTGCTAGGATCCCTATAGTAATAAATTACTAATACTACTAGTTCTTGCGCTGCTCTTGATGTTGAAATTGATTCAGTATTTCTCCCTTGCGCTATATACTACACTGACTTGGCTAAGCTAATAACAAATTCCTCTGAATTGTGATAAAGTACCATGGGAAGATCAAGGGAAACACTACCTATGTCTCAATGGTATTGTTGCTGACTCTTAATGGATGCTTCTCCTTTATTGAATAATCTCCTCATCGCATCACCCATATCCTCTTTGCTTCCTTCTTCATGCCCATGCGGCCTCTTCCCTTGCGATGCACCTTCCGCAACATATACTTGCGATCCACCTTTTGCAACCTATAGGGAAGGTCTGCCTTCATTTCCCTAGCTCCTATATCTTCCTTCACCACTCTTTCTTTTCCCAACACCTTCTTCTCTTTCCTCCTCAACTCAGGTTTTTCCCTTCACTGCTCCTACTTGGTGGGGTCCCATCCTCTTCTTCCCCAGAGTCTGAATCACTCTTGCCTTCCACTTATCCGCTAGTAGTGCCCTTATTTGTGCCCTGACATCTCTTGCTTTCTTCAATTCTTTGACATCCATCCCTTCAGCAGCATCTCTATCCCTCCATCGGCAACATTCCCCCCTCTACGTTCTTCCCCTGGTACTAGGGATTTATGCTGCCATCCCCGCAGCGGCCGAAAGAAATAGTCCTTCTTCCACCATAAATATTTTAATCCATGTCGATACATCCCTCATCAACTCACCTCTTAGTCCAGAGCCAAACACAGCTTCTACCTTTAAGAAATACTGTTAACTCTCCATGACAAACTCAATTACGTATCCTTCCATGGTAGACTTTACCCAAAAATCGACTACTTTAGTCAGATCATTATGCAACTCTTGAAGCAGGGAGATATTCGACAGAGTCTAGCTGTGTCGAGCTATCATTGATCCACCTGGCTGAGTCTATCCCTTCAACCTTCTTAACCAATTATACAGGTCCTCTAGGAACTTACACCAGAAAATTTCATACTAATGATTAGTGCCGTCAACATATAAAATTTCCTCTCTTACCTTGCTAATCGGTTGACTTCTACAAGTATCCTGCTCCTCTACAAACTAATCTACTTTATGATTCCACCAATCCCTGATATCTCTCTTAAATATCCTTAACACCATAGTCTGAACCACTTCTCATACCTTTAAGTCTCGACAATAGAACCATTTGTTGGCTCAAAAAATTCATCAGGGGGAAGACCCTAGGTTCGGGAACAGGAGGCCAACAATAGTCCGTTGTATTCTAGGACAACGCCGACATTTTCACCTTACCCCAAAGGGAAAGGAGTCTCACTCGAGGCGCATAACGACCAAGAGGGAGAAGAGTTCATCATGGAGTCGAGAAAGTATTAACTGGGTTGCATTTGATCACATATATGGACACGTTATGTATAACACAGAGATAACAACATACTTGTGATAATCTGAGGACTACTAATTACATGCAATTGATAAGACATTAAAAAATTTAAAGATTCATCATACACAGGGCCCATATACATCACAAGTCACAACCGATATTAGCCGTTCTTTATATTAATATTAATAACAAACATTGCAATATAACTCAGCTTCTACTGAAAATAACTACATGAAGTACACAACTTAGTTCCAAAGGTTTAGTTCAGCTTCAAGGACCAAGTCTTTTAGGCTCCTGTAACCTTCCCTCTTTCTACCGCAACTGGGGATCCTTTCACCTCCTCTCTTAGCGATGCTGCTCCTCTCCTTAACCTTGCTAAATCTAACACCCATTCTTTCCTGCTCTTTTCCTTTTATATCCTTCTTTGTTACCTGGACTGCCAGTTCTTGCTCGATTATTATTTCCCTCAGCTGCTTTTGCACCATCCCACCGCCTTAGCTGCCTTTGCCTTCTACTGCCACAACTCTTGTGTAACTGCTTGTTTCGCCAACCAATCGTTGTTGCCACCCATTTCCTTCTCGTCCCTTGGTTAGCCAAAATTGGTCAAAACATTTTCAAAATTAAACGAAGGCCCCGACACTGAGAAAGATTGATTAATTGTAATTGTAGTACTCTTAGTGTTTGGTTGTAACTACTACATAAGCGACAATAAAATATCAACCTTGTGTACATCCCTACTTGCATGCATTCATTAGAAAATGGACAACATAAGCCGAAAAATACAAAGGGCATTGCACCTAAACATATTGATAGCATCAATTTGAAAAATTGACCTAAATTTTCTTATCTTTTTCACCCTTCTCTGCAAGCCAAAATGGATGTTGTTGAACTCTCATAACTAGTGAATCTTGTAAATCAAGCACTCCAAAACAAAATTTATCTCCGCAATAAAGTTTGCCCATATATTATCATTGTGAACTTCCATAATACCCATTAAGATTGTGAGCCCCAAGCCTCATATGGTGTCATCTATTTTAAGGAATATCCCTTGTTCTTCATAGAACAACTACATTTTATTGGACAAAATGTTAAGTTTTTAACAATAAACAATGTGTCAGTCATACAAATTAACATCTTAGTCTATAATATTTGAGTAACCTCTACAAGAATTTAATGGGGTTAATGCAAATTCTCCATAATAAAAGGACATAGTAGAAGAAAACCACTAAATTCAAATGCACAAGTTATTGAGAAATCTAGGGCATAACGATTAATTGATTTCTCTTCAATTAGTAGATGTTTAGGAGTGATTTTTACTTCTTTAGATTAGGATCTTCTATTACTTAGGTTATTAGTGTTCTTCTTCATCAAACAATTACCAATGCATAAACCTTAACGAGACAAGAGACAAAATATAGGCTATCAGAGAGAGCCAAAACCTCTCCCACTTGAGAGGAAAACCCGAATAAATTCTTCTTCTTATAGAGACTTCAATTGACGAATACTAAGACCAAGATCTAGACCCTTGAGAGAATGACCACTCCAAGACCAAGTCACAAATAACCTTCTTTGCTACTTCTCCTTCTTATGCAAGTCAATGCAAGTCAAACTTCTTCCTTCACTACACTTCTCGGCTACCCTAAAACTTCAGCCGCTTTTCCACATACTTGCAATCACATTACTACAATTTCACACGTTCAACATGTTTGGAGGGGCATCCATTATTTTCTCTAATTGGAGGCTTCACTAGATGAACTCGGCTAGCTATAAAGTTGTCTTAGAGACCTTTAGGTAATCTCCTTTTCGACTATTATAATACCACTACAGCAAGCCTAGTTTTACAACCACACGTGTGAGATAACCAACCCAAAAAAAGTGCCAAATAGTTTGATCTTCCTCTTCCCTTCCCTTCTGATTAGTAGGTTTTCTTCTAGTTTACTTCACACTCCTTTTCCAACTCAGACTTCTAAAAAATTACAAACTTGAAGCTATCTGAAATTCTATGTCAAAGATGGAAACCGAGTTGCCTATAAATAGTATTTTCCCCAGTAAATTAGCTGACATGATGTAGGTAGACATGCGTTTTGGAGAGTATCTTATTTTCATTTTGAGTTGACTTGAGGTCAATTCTTAGACGTGGTATTGGAGGGCTACTTGACATTTTCGTTGACTCATATACAAGTATAATATGATGGGTCCTTCATACATGAAAATGAGTTTTATGACTAGATGAAAAAACCTAAAGGCTCACAATGGGAGCCATCACTAAAATAAAATTCCTTGCTCATGAAACCCCTGAGACAAGCATTAATAATAATTTTATTTTTCTTCTTTTCATCATTTACATAAAATCACAATTACACATCTCATTGTGAAGTCTGAACCTAGTTACACTTTTCAATAAGTTACCTCTTAACTAGGGAGGTATTCATAATGGTACTTGGTCATTCTCAATCTAAAGAATTTCTCATAAGAATAGTCGGATTGGTAACCCATATGTTTAGCATCATATCAACCAACATTATGAGATAGCAAGGCCTTGACTAACAACTCTATATCTCCATGAGATCTGAGCACAATGTTGGTGAGACCAATGATGTATAGGAACCCTCATCATTGTCTCTCTCGAAACATGATGAGCCTTAGTATTGCAACAAGAATGTTGTAAATCCCAAGGCTACCAACTTAAATATCAACTAGGGGTTCATACAAAATTAACAGATATCAAAACTATATGTACAACATATAACGTGTCCTTATTTTGTTGATCTAATGTAATGGAGTGAATGTCATGAAATCAAAGCCTAAACTAATTGCAAAAATTGAATTGTTATTCTATTTGCAAGAAATGGAAATGCCACTTTCTCAACTTGTAAATGCTAACTAATCAATTAATGAAAGGAAAAATGTTAATATATTTGAAGAAAGAAAGCTATTTTATCTCTCATAATTCATCAAACTGCAAATCATAATTTCATGTACCATCTACCAACTTCACATTTGCTTGTAAATCAGTCACCTACTTGCATCATACTTGTGATAAAGAAACTAAGTCTACTCTGTTTTTGCAATCAATAAAAGGAAGGGTTGGAGTGTCTTAGGAGCTTTCCCTAATCATAAAATCATACTTGGGGGTCATTATTCATCTAGACTAAATAACATTTGCAGTGGAGATCAAAACTGATGAAGGAAAATGGTTTTACAGGCTTGTTACAAGAAGGGACATATTTTCTATGGGAGGAGACATAATTGCTACATGAGGAGATAACTCATTGAATGACCAACTAAATAAAATGAAAATGGGATGGGAATTTTTTTATTTATTTAGCACAATGTCTTAGGTCTCCATTCCAAGTGGAATCACTCCAAAATACTCTTGTTCACATGTGCTAAAAAATAGCAGAAAATTACTAGTCTAAAATATACTAATTCGAGAACTAGTGAGCTAGTTAACCCATCAAATGCCTAACCTAATCAAGTGAAAATCCAATGAGGTAATTTTTTTATTTAATTGAATGATTTTATGTTCTAATGCAAGTGGAATCAACTGAAATGAATCCCATTAACATGTTCTAAAAACTAGCATAAAATTACTAATATTTGCTACAAGGGACTTCCATAAATTTTAGATTTGTGAATAAGTAAACTAATTCGAGTAGTTCAATGATGAATATGAAATTCCAAAGCTATTCCAAGGATGAAAAAATTCTTTTGAATCTATAAATAACTTGCATAAGAACTCACTTCAACCATTTAACCCAATCCTACAACAAAAAATCATCAATACAAAATGAAGAAATAGGAAAAACAAGAACAAGAGATGCATGTGAATAAGAAGTGAAAAGAAGAAAATTAAATTATACAAAAGGGCTTTGAGGCCCCTGGGATGGCCAAGCCCAAGGATACTCAAAGCCCTATGAAGAATTCTAAGCTTTAAAAGCTAAAAATTACACCAAACTTCGTTATTTGAATAAGTCCAAGTACATCCCTACTAGAAATGAAAGTGGAGCTGCAAACATACAAATTTTCTCCACAAGAAGACTAAGAAATAAATGCATATAGGGGAAAATTTGAATTGGTACTTATAGAAAATGATGAGGAAGCATTCTCCTTGAAAGGAGGAATATTTCCCCTCTAAAATCCCTCAAATAGTGGATCTAGTTCCAAAATCTAGGAAACTGCATTAAATGACAAGGAACACATCCCTAGATTTTCTCAATCACTAGAGCTCCAAAATTTGTGCAATAATTTCATAATTTCCTATTGATTTATCATCCAATCTTGATCTTCCTGTAGTAGGGAGAAAGTCCCTAAATTATCTCATCCTACAAATCTTCATTATCTGCCCAATATTTTCATAATATTCTACAAAAATAAATAATACTAGGAACAAATATGAAATTCTCTCTAAACCTTACTAATGAACATATTAAAGCTAAAAATACATCATCTAATACAAAAAAAAGAGGTTTAATGTGATGAAGGATGGTCAGATGGGCCTTAATTTATGTCTAATTTAGAGGTTGATCATGCCCCTCGCTGAAAGTGTTGCTCACCCTATGAGCAACTTAGTGACCTAATATTGCCTCATTCATGGTCATGGTGGCCTTCTTAATCTGTCCTGTAGTTGTCCAACACTTTCCTGTAGCAACGTTTTTCTTTCCTGTAGTAGCTTTTTACCTTCTTGTAGTGGGGCATATTATTCTTTTATTTGTTTTGTCATGGATCGCTTGGTTCTTGTCTTCTTATGAGAGACCTAGGGATCCTTTATTTTGGATTGGAGGGAGGTTATCTCTCCAGTTTGCATCTTATTCTCCTTTTATCCTTTGTTCTGATTTTTCAGGCACTTTTTCTTATGTTTCAACCTTTACTTTTTCTTAACCACCCTCTTCTTCTTCTACAAATCCATCCATGATTGTCTCTTCAAGTCTAAAAAACATTCTCTATCCATGTCAACAAAATATGTCCATGTGTTCTTAAGGTTTGTGCAAGGGAACCTTGCTAGCAGTTATCAATTTCAGAGCACTTAGGATTTCAACTTATGGCAAGAGGAGGAGTGCTTCCTGTTGATGAGTGAGGTGAAAAATGGTATGCCAATTTCAAAAAATGTTTATTCTCCCATCATAATGCTCATCCTCACAAGAAAACTCCATGCTTCAACTTTTTTATGGTTATGCTACACAATGTTTAGTGGAGGAATTTTGCAAAAAATCATAGAAGTTTTCTTTGTAAGAGGTGATAGATCAAGTACTTACCCCTTCCTTGTAGACTACTTCAAATTTCTATTGTTTTGTGGCCAATAATGCTCAAGATAGGGCCCTTTTTTACCTCTTGGGACAATCCTGTAGCATGCAGACTGTCTCCTATAGCACCTATTATGTCCCCTGTAGCAACCATGTTTCTCTTGTAGCAACCTTGTTTTCTCCTGTAGCATGGCAGTTTGTGCTTTGAGTTTCTTAGTTGGGGCTTCTCTAGTGGTTGGCCTTCTCATGGATATCAAAAGTTGCATCCCATTTGGCCTACCTCCCCTCATTTCTCCCACTGCTTCTTCTCAGGGTTACTTGGGTGTATTTTAATTTTTTCCTTAGAGTAGTCTGAGTGGTAAAAAAAATATTAAATTCCTTATTATCAGTGAGGGAGAAGGATGCTAGAATTTATATCAAACAAAATATTTTTTCTCTGCTCATATCTTACCTTTGCACATAGTAATTTCCAACAAGACCTATTGCTCAATTGCCTATTACAAGCTACAAACTTTAGGCAAAATTTCTCATGCAATTATATGGAAATCAAGGAGGGAGGAAGCCATTCACTCTTTTTCAAAATATCTTTGTATGTGCATGAGGTTTCAAAGACAATTTCGGGTCACTGTGGACCTCTTTCACCCTTCAATTCATCCTATAGATTCTTCTCATCCCTCCTATAGAAATTCAGACCTTCCTCTAGCTTCCTCCTGTAGCACATGCAAATAGAGTTTGAAACACTCGGTGGCACCCTAAGCAGTATAATAACACAAGCTCGTCCTTCCTCCAATTATTATTTAGAAATGAGTGATAGTGAAAATGAAGTCAAGCCTAGTACATAATATTCCCTTTGTGGTAAGGTCTTGGAGCACTTTGAACCATCATCTCTACTCCTTGCAACCATTACCCTTCTTAATTTGGCTTTTCCACGTTACATGAGTGAGGGAGTTAGCTGCATTTAACTAGTTGAGGGTGGCTGATACTACTAACTCATCCTTAGCTTATAAAACATCATCCCTTATGAATTGAAAACAAATTTCTAACCATAACATGCTCAAGAGAAGAGGTAAATAATATTGCATACTTGTACCTACCTACGTATTAGATTGCTGGAGGTGGTTGCATGCTATTGTTGGGCCATATACATCATGATATCCTGGTGCATGTCTTCAAAACTTGATTGTACCTTGACTGATAACTTCGTTGTGTGTGTGTGTAGGTGCCTCTATGATGTATAGGAAATTTTTGGTGGTGGAAAGCCTTCCCAAGGATGATGTGTTCCTTCCTGATTACAAACATGGCTTCATCATGCTTCTGTTTGTGGAAAAAAAATAGATCTCAAAGATTTCAATTTTGACTGCATAGGTTGCTATAGGAGGAGTTTTTTTTCTTGTAGTAGCCTTTTAATCCTCCCTTGAAGTATTTATATTGCATGATAGTGTTGATGGTAATGATGCAAATCCATGAGGACAGGGTTGGAGTCATGAGGGAGAAGAGTAGACATTGGAAAAATAAAAAACAATGGATTTTGTGGTTTTTCTCCTTTTTTTAGAGGTAGGATAGAGTGGAAATTTTGAACAAGTTTTGGTGAAATGGAATGGATAGGTGATGGATGGGTGATAATTGAATCATTGGAGGACCTTTGTAAACCTTACCTAAATAACACATGACGTTTTGACTTCTTTCTCCATTCGGATTTGCCTCCTGTAGGAATTTTGGTCCCTCTTGTAGCATTTCAGGACAACCTCCTGTAGCAGAATTGTTTTATCCCATATTTCCCAAATGATAGATCGGAGCTAGAAATTATTTGAGCATGTTTCAATCATCCTTATACACCTCCCTGCAAAAATTCTTGGCCAATGGATACACAAATATTGATAAAAAATAAATATTGTTGTAGGTGATGGAGGTTGATTTCTCGAAAAGTGTGCACTAGAAGTTGCTGAAATTTCTCGAGCATGTTACCATAATCCATATACATCTCCTCTTGAAACAACTTGGAAAATGGATGCATGGTTTTCAATACATGATAAAAATAATTTTATTCTCTGTGTATTTTGGCCTCTTGTAGCAAAACAAATCCCTCTTGTAGCATTTTAGGTCAGCGAAAAAATGAATGGGAAAAACTTCGTAGTGATTTTTAGATGGTGGAAATAGATGAGGGTGATGGATTGGCATGGACTTGGTCATGTTGGAGCATCTGGGTAAAGGAGGAGAAAGTCCAAGTTTGACTTCCTTTGACTAGATTTCTGACCAACTTTTCTTTTGTTGCTAACTTGTTTTTGTTTCTTGCAAAGGTTAGAGAGCACCTGCATTCATTAGAGAGAGATACATGGAGAAAATAATTTGTTTCTTCTCATTTTTTAATTTTTTTCTCTTTCCTTAGGCCTACTAGCTACCTCAATGAGTTTTTCCACTAGTAGCTCTGCCTAGGCACCTCAAAGGAGATTTTCACCTAGGATCTTTTCTTTTTTTTTTCTCTTTTTTTTGTTTATCTTTTTTCCAACCCATTGACTGCCTCATGGAGGTTTTCAATCAATGAGCCAATATCAAGTGCCTAAAAAGAAGATTTCACTTGAGACTTTACTCTTTTCCTTTTATCTTCTCTCTTTTTCCCTTTTTATTTCTTTTTCCATCCTACTCTACTAAAAAAACAAAATCATTTTCAAGTGTAGGAATACTTCCAATGGAGCCACTTGCATAACAGGAAGACAAATAAAATCATGTGTTGGCTCGAAACATATGCTTTGACATGTACCTGAATGTGAGATGCCAATTGCTTTGACTGAGATGAGATAAAAAATTGTTGAAGAAGAGTTTGTTTCTACTAAAAAATTTTCTTGAACCATATTTCAATATAGTTGTGATGCACCTCATCCACTTGTTGATTTGGATCATCTTGGATGCCTTCTTCTTCCATGAAATTCATATATTCCTCTTTTTGTTGATTATTCTCTTGAACACATAGAGGATCTAATGGTGAACATGAAGCAACTTCCTCAATCTTTGATTCTGATTTCTTCTCTCCATCAAGTGCATCCCATGATTCCTTGGTCTTCTCATTTGAATCTTCTTTTTCTAAATCTTGTCCCTCAATGGCATAAAGAGAATTTATTTTTGAAATACTCTTCTTGACCTAAGATTAATATCAAGAGGATATGTTTAGAAGTGTTGTACCTTAGATTTTCAAGTGGTTTGAGCTACTTCCTTGTGTGGGTTTGGAAATGGTGGTATAGGTAGTTGCGTGGAAGTGGATGTTTGAGATGGATGTGGTTGGGGTTGTGGTTGTGGTGGAGGTGGATGGTAGGGATAACATGGAGTTGGGTATGGAAGATATTGAGGGAAATATTGAGGACATTGTGGATTTATATCATAAGTTCCTTGCCAACCTTGTTTCCAAGATTGGTTTTGGGGTTGAGATGGCCAAGGTTGCCAAGGAAAGGGTGTGTTCCAATTACTTTGAGATGGATGTGCATAAGCTTGAAATTGTGAATTAGTCTCTTGCATCATATTGGATTGACTAGGATTCCATGGTCCTCTTGGAGCTACATAACATAGTTTCTTTGGTGATTGACTTGCTCCATTGTCATCTTGGTAAACTTCCTTCAACCTTGGTAATGATGAGAAATATTTAACAACACGTGATTTTGCATGGAAAACACAAATATCAACATTTTCTTTTTCCTCATCTTGAATTATTAACATTTCTACTTGTTTGATTAGATTGCTAATAATTTTTATTTTAAAGTCATAGAACAAATTTCCAAGTTTAACTTGACTTACTGATATTGATGTTGATATATTTACTCTTTCCCTTCCTCTTTATATGTGTTTTCATGTTTCACAAATTTCTTCAAATGATAATTGGTATTCATCACCTCTAATTATGATATCGAAGAGATCAATCCACTCATCCCTAATTGTTCTAAGTAAGGGGGTTTTTAGTATGTCAGATCCTAAATGATGTAATTTTCCCCTCTTAACATTATATATGAACCTATGTATTAGATAATCAAGGCTCTCATCTTCTTTTTTATTCATTCTAAATATTTATTTTTAAGATCATGATCTTTATATTTTTCTAGAAATATATTTTTCATATCATTCCATGATCTTATTGAATTAGTCCCTAAACTCCTGAACCATTTAAGACCTCTATCCTTCAATGTTGTCGGAAACAATCTCAATTTTGATTGTTTAATAAGTAACCATAAGATCTACAAATGATTTCAAATTCAAAAGAGAAATGTTTCCAGATCCTTTGACCTCATACCATGGATGTTGGGAAGGAAAGATGGACGGATGTTCTTCATATGCACACTAACATCAGTATCTTGAATGGGAAATCCAAGATGATCTTCTTCATTGTGATCATCTCCATCCATTTCTTCTACCTTCCCTGTCACCTCCCATTCTTCTACTTGCAAAAGTGGATGGTGATGTGTCTCTTACTGCACCACATGATCAAATGGGGGGGATGTTGGTGTTGGAGAAGTATTTTTTTTTAATAACAATGCTAATGCAATGAAATATTCTAATTTTGAAATGAAATATGCCTAATGCATTTTTTTTAGTAGAAATTAAAAGAAATGAATCAACTAGAGAAGAAAAAAATGCATACTTTGACACTTCCCCGACAACGGTGCCAAAGGTGATGAGCTTTAGTATTGCCACAAGAATCTTGCAACTCCCAAGGCCACCAAATTTAATTATTAACCCGGGGTTCATACAAACTTAAGAGGTATCAACACTATATTTGCAGCATGTAATGTGTCATTCTTTTGTTGATCTAATGTAATAGTGTGAATGTCATGAAATCAAAGCCTAAACTAAATGCAAAAATGGAATTGTTATTCTATTTGCAAGAAATGGAAATGCTACTTGCTCAACTTGAAATGCTAACTAATCAATTCATGAACGAAAAAAGGTTAATCTATTTGAAGAAACAAAGCTATTTTATCTTATATAATTTATCAAACTACCAGTTAGAATTGCATCTACGTTCTACTAAATTCACACTTGCTTGTAAATTAGTAACCTACTTGCATCATACTTGTGATAAAGAATCTAAGTCTACTATGTTTTTGCAGTCAATAAAAGGAAGGGTTGGAGTGGCTTAGGTGCTCCCCATGATCATAAAACCATATCTGGGGGTCATCATTCATCTACAATAATTCATAGTTGCATTAGGGATCAAAACTAATGAAGGAAAGTAGTGTTGCAGGTTTGCTACAAGAAGGGACGGATTTGCTATAGGAGGAGACAAAATTGCTACAAGAGGAGATAACTCATTGAATGAACAAGTAAGTAAAATGAAAATGGGATGGGACACATTTTTTTATTGAGTAGTATTTATTAGGTCTCCATTCCAAGTGGAACCACTCAAAAATACCCTTGTTCACATGTGCTAAAAAATAACATAAAATTACTAGTCTAAAATCTGGAAATTCAAGAACTAGTGAGCTAGTTAACCTATCAAGTGACAATGTAATGTGATGATTTTTGTTATTTAATTGAATTTTTTTATGATCTAATGCAAGTGGAATCAACTCAAATGAAGTTCATTTTCATGTTCTAGAAAATAGCAAAAAATTACTACCATTTGCTACAAGGGACTTCCAAAAATTTTAGATATGTGATTAAGTAAATTAATCCGAGTAGTTTAATAATGACTATGAACTTCCAAATTTGTTCAAAGGATGAATTAATTCTTGTGACTCTATAAATAACCTGCATAAGAACTCACTTCAACCATTTAACCCAATCCTACAACAAAAATTCATCAATATTAAATGCAGAAATAGGAAAACAAGAACAAGAGATGCATTTGAATAAGAAGTGAAAAGAAGAAAAATAAAATATACTAAAGAGCTTTGAGGTTCCTTTGATTGCCAAGCCCAAGGATACTCATATTCCTTGGAAGGAGACCAAGCTTTAGAAGCTAAAAATGGCACCAAACTTCATTATTTGAATCAATCCAAGCACATCCCTGCGAGAAATGAAAGTGGAGCTGCACAAATACAAGTTTTCTCTACAAGAATATTAAGAAATACATGCCTTTAGAAGAAAATTCGAATTGGTACATATAGAAAAAATGAGGAAGCATTCTCCTTGAAAGGAGGAAACTTTCCCCTCCAAAATCCCTCAAATAGTGGATCTAGTTCCAAACACTAGGAATCTGCATTAAATGACAGGAAACACATCCCTAGAAATTCTCAATCACTAGAGATTTAGAATTTTCACAATAATTTCATAATATCCAGTTGATTTATTATCCAATCTTGATCCTCATGTATTAGGGAGAAAGTCCCTAAATTATCTCATCCTCCAAATCTTCATAATCTGCCCAATATTCTCACAATATTCTACAAAAATAAACAATATTAGGCAAAGATATGCAATTATCTATAAACCTTGCTAATGAACATATTAAAGCTAACAATATGTCATCTAATGCAAAAACAGAGGTTTAATGTGTTGAAGGATGGTAAGGTGGACCTTAATTTATGTCTAATTTGGAGACCCATCAGAACATACCCCACCTGGGTTCTCAAGGTGTGTTCCACCAGGACTATTCTTATTGTGGATTCCCAATACTCAAATAATATTGATCTTCTATGAATACTCTTATTTTGGATTCCCTAACTCATCCTCAAAGAGTATCATATTCCATATGTTTACCCATTTGATGCAGGAGCATTCAGCTCAAGGAAAATCATTGTAAATAGTAGACATAGGGGGTCATGCATTTTAAGAAATAGTTTCCTAAGTTCCAAGTCAAAGTAATATTTAGGCCTTTAAGTGTGATTTATTTAGATGCTCTCAAAATAAATAAATAAGAACATGAGTAGTTCCATGATTCTAGGAGCAAGGGAGAGCTTTTAGGCATAAAAGGAATCGATGTGGACCGAGGAGGCTTTTCTGCCATTTATGCATGCATGTAGAGCTTTAGGCTTTTGTTAGAGGACTGATCGGACCTTCAATGATCCGATCCAATGTTTTCATATATAT
>APFE030380464.1:28378-64420 GCA_000404065.3 Pinus taeda | reverse complement strand
GAGGCCACAAGTGTTGAGAATCAGGCCTGTGAGAGAGACCGAGAGTCTCAATTGTAATCAATTACTTTTATGTGTTAATACAAAGTAGGAGTTCGATTCTGAGTGTGCATATGTGTGAATTGAGCATATATGATTTGATTTCATGAGAATTATGAACTCGTAGATTCTGTAACGAAGTGTAGGTAGACTTCTATAGTATGCAAGGGCATAACATGCTCAGAGATGAATCACAAGGAACCATTGAATCCTAGTGAAAAGCAGATTTAGTTTTGGAGGGGAATTTGGCATCAGCGAGGCGTAGTAGAAGCAATGAAGAATGAAACCTTTAAAGAAGCAATCACCAATAAATTGAAGAAACATTGTAAAAATTCTAAGTAAAAGGAATTGTGGAGAAGTGCAAGTGACGCTCAGCAGCCATTGGATCATCTAGATCAATGGCTGAGATCAAATCGCAGTGGCGGAAGACCCTTTAAAGCTATCGAGATAAACCTTGGAAGGTTTCAAGGGGTGAGCGCGATTAATCATGGACCGTTGGATCGTTGCTAGATCAACAGTCCTGATTAAATCGCATATCGGCGATCGGAGGCACCAAGGGTTAGCAGTTTAGTGGAATTGCGATATCGCCGATGGCGATATCGGCAATTGGAGGTTGGAGCAGTGCTATGGGTGAAGAATGGTGTGGACCCGCCGATAATTATAGAGGCGGTTATATTATTTTGAAGTTCGACTATCGGTGATCAAGCATAGAGGTAATTGATGTTCAGCATAGGAACTTTATAGTGTCGGACCCAACGATACATCGAATCGGGACTATACATTTTGAAATCCATAAGGTATGAACGGAGGGAGTTTCATTCCCAAGTAGTTAATATTTCTGGTAGTGCGGGCCTTTTCACCTAAGCATGTGGTTGCGACTTCCGATAGTTATATCAGAGTCAGAGGAAGGGAAATAGTATATATATATATATATGACTACCAACATTGATGGGCGGTTGTGATGAGATTCTAACCTCAAAGTTGGTGCTAAACTTGTAAGTGTTCTGGAAAGTATGTGTATTGTGTGTTAATCCTTTGTATAAGGATTATAATGGAATGAAAGCGCTGATACATGGGATTTCATATATAGTCTCGAGAGGAAGTATTGGCAGGGTGATTGGGTTCCATTATACAGGAATAGAGGAATGGGCCTCTTGACCATTTATGATCTGTAGATTTAACTCCATTGCAAAGTTCAATATCTTAGGACAGTTGTGGATGCATCATTGAGTAAATGCATATTGTGGGTTTGTGCGGGCGATGTTACCCTGGCATCAGTTGTGGCTAAGTATGGCTGATGTTGAGTATAGCCGGCACCATTATTGGTATCAGAGCAAATTTATAATTTATAAAAGGAGAACTTTTGAAGTTCTTGGAAGGCTGAAGCATTCCAGCAGAGGATTGGAGCAAACAGGAATAGAGAATTCCTTAAAGGAAAGAGAAAGCAAGATTTCTTAATGCAAGTTCTGAAGGAAAAAGTACTTGAGAAACCAACCAGAGGACAAGCCATTCAAAGTGCAGAAGAATGGGTGGAACAAGATCATGCTGAGATCTTGAAGGGATATTCTGTTTTAAATTAAGTATGTGTGTTTTTATGCTAATGCACAGGTGATAGCAAGAGAAGCTGTGAGAGAAGAACCAGGTGAGTTCTTAAAGACAGAGTAAGGAGAATACTCTCATAGAGAAGTGGTAGTGAACCTGAAGAATCCAATAAGAAATTGGATAGAGAGGACAACTGAAGTGTTCTCAAGAGAGAGTGAGAGATTGTAGAAGCCTAGAAGGAGCAAAGGTATTTCTCAAGAAGAGGTTCCAAATAGAGGACCCGTGCTTACCAAAATACTTAGTGAGGAGAGCTTAGTGAGGTAAGATTGCAGCCAGGAGGACTAGCTATTGCCGAGGCTTGTTGCAAAGGAGCTCATGAAGAAAGAATAGAAGAAGATGACTACTGATAGTCATAGCAGAGGTTCAGAGAAAAGCCATAGTAGAGGATATAAGAAAGAGGATGCCAAGGCAAATGGCAAGAAGATGAGTCAAGAGGAAATTGACAAAGAGGTTGCTGAATTAAAAGAACAACTCAATGCATTAAGGAGAATGCTTGAGGAAAGCCAGAGACTAGATTGGGTCTTAAGTGAGAAGCTAGTAAAGTGGCATAAGTTGCAGAGAAGGCTGCAACAAAAGGAAGTGAAGTGGTTGAAGGGAAAACTCAAGGAAGTTGAAATGGAAGAATACATTTGTGAACCAGAACAAGGAGAATTTCTGGGAGATAGTGAAGATGAAGACTTGAAGACTGAAACTTCAAGTAAGGCTGAAGGGTCACATGGTTTTAAATTTGACAATTTGTGTATGTTTGTAGGTGAGGGACAATTGGATGATATTGTCATGAAGAAGGAAAAAGACCAGCATAATCAAAATTATGTCCTGGAAGAAGATGAGGTAGATAGATCTCATATACAGCTGGTGGAAGATGTCAAGCAACTAAGTGAAGGGCTTGAGGAGATTGAAGAACAAGCCATTGAAGAATTTTTTATTCATATAGAACAACAAGGAGATATGATGGTTGGACCATCAAGTGATACCATAGGGTCTTATATTTTTAAAACTGATAGTTTATGTATGATGACAGATATTGTAGGAGAAAAACAACCATTCGAGGATATCTTCAGAGAAGATAAATAGCCAGGGACTGAAGGAAAACTTGAGGAAGAGACTATGTTAACTGAAAACATAGGAAAGGATCATCAATTCACTATGATGATAGGCACAGTGAAGATAGCCATGGAAACTATTGAGATAGACAGTAGGGGAGCTGGACATCTACTGAAAGATGTTAAGAAGGAAGAAGTCTATGAAAAAGACTTAGCAAAGGGGGAAAGGAAACTAACAAAGAAGTGTTTTGAAGAGGATGGAAAACCTTCTGAAGATGTCGAAATTCTGGAGGAATACTCTAGGAGAATAGAGTATGATGGAGAAGACCTCTTGAATGAGGGAAGTAGTGGATTGCTACAACAGAAAGACCTTGAGAATAAAAGGGCCGAAGGAAGACAATATTTTAATACTGTAACACAACATGTGAAGGATGAACCTGGAAGGAAAGAGCATTGTGATGAAGTGCTTGCTAAGTGTGAAGAAGAGATTGAACTGCTGGAGAAACTGATAAGAGAACTTGATGGTAGAACAAAAGTTGTAGTTACAGCTTCTGAAGAAGAAGATGTGTCTCAACTAGGCATGGAGATAGAAAGATGCAGTGATTTGTTTTTAGATTCATTAAAAAGCATGAATGAGTATGAGTATTTGATCAAAGAGATTGAGCAGAGATTGTTTGAAGATGGTACAAAAGCGGTAGGAATCAAACAATTTCAAAGTAAAGATAACCAACAGCAGGTTAAAGGAGGAGAAATTCACTATAGTTGACAAGAGTAGGAAGGCATCATTAGAATAGATGGTGTGAAAGAGAGACTAATGGACAGTCTCATGAATTCTGTTGATAATTCGAATCAGCATAATGATATGCTGATAGAGGAAAAGGAAATAGAGCAACAAACTGAAATGTTGCCAAAGAAAGAAGAGGCACCAAGGCCTCATGTTTTTAATTTTAACAAGTGTTTTGTGAATGCAGGTTTTGTTGCAATTGCTAGAGGAGATTTGACACAAGTGAGCAACCAAGTAAAGATGAAAGAAGAAGAGTTCATGGAAAAATTCAATCCTGGAACAAAGATGTTAAATTGCTGGAGGAAATGCTAAACAATCATGATTCAATCATGAGAGAGGGGAAGGAAGATAGGGAGGCAGCAAGTAAAGCAAGGGCAAGTAAACTAGAGAATGAAGTAAGTAAAAGAAAAGTCAACATAGAAGACTACAACAGTAACCTGAAACAAAGGGAAGAAGATAGAAGATAGAAGTAGAAGATAGACCAGTTCAAAGATATGTTAGACATAGAAATAGAAGAAATATGGCAGCAGATGATGAAGCAATTTAAATGGAGGAAAATGGTAGCAATAGCAAGCAAGATCAATCAGAAGTTGAACCTGATTAACAGGAAGAAGGAAATGGAGAAAAATATAGCAGAAGTGCGACAACAGAAAAGGAGTAAAGCATCTAGACAGCCACAAAACAAAGTGTGGGATCCAG
This sequence comes from Pinus taeda, assembly GCA_000404065.3. Taxonomy (NCBI): domain Eukaryota; kingdom Viridiplantae; phylum Streptophyta; class Pinopsida; order Pinales; family Pinaceae; genus Pinus; species Pinus taeda. The sequence continues at coordinate 60,256 of APFE030380464.1, read as the reverse complement.
GAAGTCAAAGTAATATTTAGGCCTTTAAGCGTGATTTAATTAGATGCTCTCAAAATAAATAAATAAGAACATGAGTAGTTCCATGATTCTAGGAGCAAGGGAGAGCTTTTAGGCATAAAAGGAATAGATGTGGACTGAGGAGGCTTTTCTGTTTTAAAACAGAGAAAATATGGAATAAAGTCTCAAGGAGGATTTTCTACCATGTATGCATGCATGTATTGCTTCAGGCTTTTGTTAGAGGATTGATCAGACCTTCAACAATCCGATCCAATGTTTTGATATATATATGTGTGTGTGTGTGTGTGTGTAAGCCTACAGGCAGGAGAGAGGCCACAAGTGTTGAGAATCAGGCTTGTGAGAGAGACCGAGAGTCTCAATTGTAATCAATTACTTTTATGTGTTAATACAAAGTAGGAGTTCGATTCTGAGTGTGCATATGTGTGAATTGAGCATATATGATTTGATTCCATGAGAATTATGAACTCGTAGATTCTGTAATGAAGTGTAGCCAGAGTTATGTAGTACGCAAGGGTGTAACACGCTCAGAGATGAATCACAAGGAATAATTGAATCCTAGTGAAAAGCAGAGTTAGTTTTGGAGGGGAATTGGAGCATCAGAGTGGCGTAGTAGAAGCAATGAAGGATGAAACCTTTAAAGAAGCAATCACCAAGAAATTGAAAAAACATTGTAAAAATTCTAAGTAAAAGGAATTGTGGAGAAGTGCAAGTGATGCTTAGCAGCCATTGGATCATCTAGATCAATGGCTGAGATCAAATCGCAGCGGAGGAAGACCCTTTAAAGCTATCGGGATAAACCTTGGAAGGTTGCAAGGGGTGAACACGATTAATCGTGGACCATTGGATCGTTGTTGGATCAATGGTCCCAATTAAATCACATATCGGCGATCGGAGGCACCACGGGTTAGCAGTTTAGTGGAATTGCGATATCACCGAAGGCGATATCGGCGATAAAGAATATTGGCGATCGGAGGTTGGAACAGTGCTATGGGTGAAGACCCACCGATAATTATAGAGGCGGTTCTATTATTTTGAAGTCCGACTATCAGTGATCGGGCGTCGGGGTAATCGACGTTCGGCGGTGGAATTTTATAGTGTCAGACCCAACGATACATCGATTCGGGACTATACATTTTGAAATCCGCAAGGTATGAACGGAGGGAATTTCATTCCCAAGTAGTTAATATTTCCGGTAGTCCAGGCCTTTTCACCTAAGCATGTGGTTGCGACTTCCGATAGTTATATCGGAGTCGGAGGAAGGGAAATAGTATATATATATATGACTACCATCATTGCGATGGGTGGTTGCAATGAGATTCTAACCTCGAAGTTGGTGCTAAACTTGTAAGTGCTACGGAAAGTATGCATATTGTGTGTTAATCCTTTGTATAAGGATTATAATGGAATAAAGCGCCGATACATGGGATTTCATATATAGTCCCGAGAGGAAGTATTGGCGAGGTGATTGGGTTCCATTATACAAGAATAGAGGAATGGGCCTCTTGACCATTTATGGTCTGTAGATTTAACTCCATTGCAGAGTTGAATATCCTGGGATAGTTGTGGATGTATCATTGAGTAAATGCATACTGTGGGTTTGTGCGGGTGGTGTTACCCTGGCATTAGTTGTGGCTAAGTATGGCTGATGTCGGGTATAGTCAGCACCACCATTCCTCCATTATGTCTTCCCAAGTGAAGACAATAATGATGTTTCTATCTCTCCCTCTTAATTAGGGAGGACATATCTATCCCAATAAATGAGTGTAGTCATTCCTACAGAAGGAATGTACCTAATGTTTCTCTTGGATTAGGAATTTCCAAGTTTATTCCATGTAAGAAACTTGTTTCTGAGCTCCCTCTTAATTAGGAACCTACAACAGCTCCTCGGGTGGAGGTGATGGGAGAACTAGCTGTTTGAAGAACTTCCTCCTCACATTGTCAGGAATTTATTTTTGTTATCTAGGAGTCTTCATGTTTGGGAATTCTAGGGCACCAACTAGCAATCACCTTGATCCATTAGTCAGTCATGTTGTCATCAGAAAGTGATTCATCAGTCCATATCTAGCCTTCCTTCATGCCATGTTTACTTAAGGATATTTCATCCTACTCATGTGCATTGGTGGTGGAGGACATCCATAGATCTTCCCTTGGTAACCCTGCATAAACCCATCCATATATTTGTTCAAAAATAAGGGAATGAATATTAGAATCAACATTATCTTTGTGACGGTCTTTCATCATGACATCTTCTAGTTTGCATCAACATCCTTCACACATATCGACACATCTCCCAAAGATATATGTATTGTCAAGGGTCTCTTTCTTTTTCACACTCCATCAAAGTCTTGATATATTCCATGGAGATATCCTAGTCAAATCTTCTTGTTTTTTTGGATGTTGATTTCTTTTACCATGGTTTCATATTGCACGATCTCTTCCTTCCTTTATTCACACATTTCATTCCCAACAGCTTCCAATCAGAGTTCCTCAATTGTAGTCAACCACCTCATACTTCTATGAGGACATTATTTTGATTTCATATAGAGAATATGTGACCCATGCATTACTGCATCCCTTTGAGGGAGTAGATCCTTTCTTATTTTTCCTTTTTGTCATCCAAACTTCCTGCAATAGTTTCCTTAATTGAGAGAGCTTCAATCCCTTGATCTTCTTCATTTTTCATCATACTATCATCCCATGAATTCTACAAGTTTAGAATTCTTGATGAAACACTTGCTTCCCCTTATGATCGATTAAACTTTCAATGAAGATTCAATCATAGAATCTTGAGGATATAAAGCATCCCCATCATCAGATGTTTCCTTTTGACAAATATATGATAAACCTTGAACTATATGACTTTTCCACTTATGACTCCAATGAGATTCCCAAGAGCTATATTCTTGACTTCCATCGATTCTAACCATGTTTCATGCTTCTCTAGGATGATGTCATGAGCTCTTGATTTCAATGCTTCTATGATGCCTTGATGCATCACATAATTTTACTTAGTCAATCATGATAGCCATATCTTATACTAGAATACTTGGGAACTTTAAAAGAACTTATGTGAGGAAGACTATTTGAATAGTGGAGATCTATTACTTCCTCCTTCTTCAATTTCTTCTTTTCAGCTTTCACCACCTCCTTGGTGATGTGGGATTCTTCTCTTCTTCTTTTGTTATTTTCCTTCTTGAGCTTGGGATAATCTCTCCTATAGTGCCCATATTCTTGACACCCACAACATCGTATTTTAGCCATGCTCTTCTTTTTTTTGTGAGGACCAAACTTTCTAAATCATCCCTTTCTTTTTGTTATTGAAGCATGAGCTTGATTTTTCTCACTTGCTCCCATATCATATTTGGCCTTTCAATCTTGCACAGTGACCACAGATCCTGGGAAGGAGAAGCTTCTTTCTTCCCATAAATACTTGAAGTAAAGTTACCCCACTCCTCCGTTAGTGCATGTAATACAATTGTAGTCGTTTCTATAGCAGACATGACTTCTCTTAGATCTTGTAGTTGATCCTAGATCTCATATATATTCATAAATTATGGGGTTATTCCATATTCCCTTGACATATTCGACTTGTAGAGTTATTTCCTTAATGAGATGACTTCTCGAGCAGTGCTTACGGAATACAACTCTATTAGTTTGTCATAGATTTCTTTTGAAGTTTTGAGTTTAGATACATATGGGATGAGGGGATCCTTGATGGATTCTATGAGAACCCTTTGATCCCTTACTTCCCATTTCATATACTTTGAAGGAGCTTGAACATATTCCTTTCTTATTTTAGTGATATAAACTTTAACATGTTCTGTAACCTCATTTTCAATGAGATTCGGGTCTATATTTTTCTTCCATACAAGATAGTTTGAAGACCCAACTAATTTGTTACTTTCATTGCAAAAAAAAATTTTGATAGATTAAAATTTGGACATAAAGATAATTACTTTATATGATTCTCCTTCTTCTTTCCGCTTACTTGATGTTGATGATGATATAGAGGATAGAAAAAAAATTCCTTGATGAAGGTAGTTTTCTTCAAGAATGATCCTTGATTCCACAAAGAGTGAGATGAAACCACATTTTGATCTAGCTTCCTTTGGATGAATAGTCTTCAAAGCACTTTAGCTTGAGTAGTTGTAGTGGTTTAGCCTTCTTTTCTTGATGATGATCCCAATAATTGTTTGTAGACTTCTTTGATCTAGGGTTATGATGCTTCCTTTGACGTCAAGATGATATTCACTTTTATGTCTTCCTTGGGATTTGATCCTTGAGTGTCCCTTCATAGTATTCCCTTCCTTGACTTAGTCACCGTAGCTCTGATACCATGTTGAGAAATCTAGGGCATAGCAAGTAAGTGGTTTCTCTTCTATTAGTAACTACTTGTGAGTGCTTTTTACTCCTTTAGATTAGGATCTTCTATTACTTAGGTTATTAGTGTTCTTCTTCATCAAACAACTACCAATGCATAAACCAAAAAGAGACAAGAGACACAGAATATAGATTCATAAGCCATAAAGAGACAAGAGACAAAATAAAGGCTATTAATTAGGGCCAAAACCTCTCCCATTTGAGAGGAAAACCTAAACAAATCCTTCTGCTTATAGAGACTTCATTTGAAGAATACCAAGACCAAGATCTAGATCCTTGAGAGAATGACCACTCCAAGACCAAGTCATAAATAACCTTCTATGCTACTTCTCCTTCTTACACAAGCCAAAACAAGTCAAATTTTTCCTTCACTGCACTTCTCAGATACCCTGAAACGTCAACCTTTTTTCCATAGATTTGCAGTTCATATTACTACAATTTCACATTTGTAACAAGTTTGGAGGTGATTCCCTTCTTTACTCTAATTGGAGGCTTCTCTACATGAAATCGGCTAGCTATAAATCTATCTTGGAGACCTTTAGGTAACCTCCTTTTGGACTATTCTATTACCACTACAAAACCCCTAGTTTTATAGCCACATAGGTGAGATAACCAACCCAAAAGCAATGCAAAATTATTTGATCTTCCTCTTCCCTTGCTTGCTTATTGGTAGGTTTTATTCTAGTTGAATTCACACTCCTTTTTCCAACTCGGACTTCTACCAAATTACAAACTTGAAGATGACCAAAATGTTATGTCAAAGATGAAACCCGAGCTGCCTATAAATAGTAGTGTTCCCCTGCAAATTAGTTGACATGACTTAGGCCGACATGCCTTTTCGAGAGCATCTTATATTCATTTTGAGCTGAATTGAGGTTAGTTCTTGTGCTTAGTCTTGAAGGGCTACTTGACATTTGCATTGACTCATATACAAGTATAATATTCCCAAGAAGGTTCCTTCATACATGATAATGACTTTTATGACTAGATGACAAAACCTAAAGGCTCACAATGGGAGCCATGACTAAAATAAAATTCCTTTCTCTTGAAACCCATGAGACAAGCATTAATAGTAATTTTATTTTTATTATTTTCATCAATTACGTAAAATCACAATTACACATGTCATTATGAAGACCAAGCCTAGTTACACTTTTCAAGACAAGTAGCACCACCTATCATGATATTTGTTGCAACCATAACAACTTCCTTAATAATTTTCAAAAGTAACAAAGATTAGGCTTGTTATCCAAAGAAATATATAATCTTCAAAATTTTCCTGAGAAAAGTTGTCAAAAGAGATCATAGAGGATAATATATAGACTCATGTAAAAGTAAATCTGCACACATCTATGTACTACCATCAATAGTAGCATCATAAGGACACGATAATTTGAAATAAAATCAAATATTTCAAGCAACAAGTTAGACAAAAAACCTAGAAAATTTTCTCTTTCTTTGACTGGGTGATATTAGCGTCATATCTATGCTATAGTTTGGATGTAAAATAGGGCTTCAATGTGTTTGATCTTTTTTATTGGTTTTAATATTGGTTTTCAAGAAACCTTTTTTTTTTAATAGATTATTTGAATTATGCAAGTCATAAAATAGTACTAATTTCTTTATCCCTTACCTATATGTTATTAGAAGACCCCATTCTATAAATATGTCCTTTGATATAAGTACAAATATGAAAATGACCTACTTTGCAAATAACTCTCATAAATTGAGTTTGTTGAGCAGTCCCTTGTATAATCCCCTATACTATTGGCGAAATTGAAGACTTGCAAATACCAAAGAAGATGATGTCTAACATATATCTAAAAATACCTAACAATTATATAAATTTTCTTGCTCCTTAGGATCCTATGCATAATATAACACTTTCATAGCATATAGAATGATGCCCAAACAGTTATCGTGAAGGTAAAAACCATCATAGAAACACCTCAAAATGATCATCCTTTTGTGTAGCTTGTGTCTTCTAAAATTGGTATCATATTGCCCTATTTCCATACTTGAAAGAATTAGTGAACAAAAGATTCTCCTTACTTTGATCAATTATCAAAGCAAGGAAAATTTCTTGTTGGTATTTTCTTTTGTCGACCCCCTATTTATAGTTATGTATTTACACACGCATGGTGGCCTACCTTTAAAAAAAATCATAAATATACTAATGGTTCGATTTTGAACGTTCACAATCAAACCATGAAACATCCTTTACTTTTTTATCATAACATCATAGTTAGGAAAACTTACCATACTAGAGTTTGCTCCTAGCCTTTTCTAGAAGGTTGGTCAAATTGACTTTAGTGGTCTTGAACCAAAACTTCAAATATATTCCTAGGAAATTGGATAATACAAAGTTTTATTTGAGCAAGTATTATTATGTATCCATATAGGGGTGAATTCTAGGTAATCCAGCAATTTCATGCAATTGAAATTTGAGTGGTTTGAGGGCATGTGCCAAATGGAAGCAACTATAAAATAATGTTTGCTTTTCTAACTAAATTTAGAGAAGAAGAACAAAAACTTGTTCTTTTCTAGACATGTTATGATTATATGCACATAATTGTGCACATGCTCCCATACCAATGTCATTGTAAACATCCCTGGGTTCATATTTCATCATTCCATTGACAAGATATTTTACCATGCTACAGGAATATATGTTGCAATAATATTTTCTCTCATTCACTATACCTACTCACTACCTTTCCTATGAACTTCTCCATAAGTTCCTAACATTCTACTTAAGTTTGAAATAATCGAGTCACTTCTTACCAATCATCCAATTATTTATTACACCCCTTTATTCCCTCTCATTCTTAGTTACTAATTATTTACTTGACAAATTACAAAGTTGGTTCCATTGTCCTTTGACTCACACTGTGTAGTTGTAGTGAAATCCTTATAATTCTTAATACAAGTTTGACCATACCACACACATCACTGATGCATTAACATATGATATCATAGTTTATTTCATTCTTATCATCCAACTGAATTCCAATTAGCTTTCTGTAAATGTAGATGATTCTCAGTTTGTAGGTTTGGTAGAAAATATATCAAAACCTACATAAAAGCATACATATATAAGAATTTCATCACTTTCATTACAACATTTTAATTCACTTGGAGATCAGAGTTGGGAACCAACTAAATTTTTGTAAATTTAGACTTTTCTTTTTTGGTTCTGCATAGATTCAGGTTGATGAATTTGGCTTACGTTAAAAGTGCAATAAATTTGAACTGGTTAATCCAATCTCATGTATCAGGCTATGTGAAACAATTATGAAAATAGAAAAGAGAGTACAAAAAGAGTACCAATATAATAAATGGGGACAATTAGGTCTCTATATAGGAAAACTTAGATCTTGAATGACCCAACCAACTATGTGACAATTTCCAATCCACCTTACTACATTAACTTAATGCAAAAAGGGTTATTGTCCATTTCCTTCATTAGTTTTGGCTACGCTCAAAGAAAAAGTGTGATCATGGTTATCACCAAACAATTTATGAGATGATGCTTTTTTATGTAAGGGAATTTGCATCATATTTTATCTCTATTCCACTAACTACTATAGGACACTAAACTTGATTCAATATCCATTACCACAAATGTATTATTAGAGTTCATATATTAAGATTTAGTTGTTCCATTTATTTCTGCATTACCATATCGAGTTCCAGATAATGGACTTGGATTCTCTATTATGGATATCGCTTGTTATGTAATCTATGTAGTTATCTAAGTAATCAATGTACACTAGTATCACTTAACATTGGATATGTAAAAATAATTTTCCCAATTACTAACTCTATAAAACCACTAGTTCCCACTCGAAAAGACAAGATTGTATGACAACAGTAGAATATATTGGTCAGCCAATCCTTCTAAAGGCTACCTTCTGGAGAAGGGAAGTATTTGAACTACTTCATGATCAATCAAGTTTCACTTACCATAACAAACATAAAAGCCTAACCTCATATTCTACGTGCCATTTTATGCTTTCAGTAATCAACCCAACAATAGTCATAAAGAAAACAAACATAGTACACATATGAAATAAGTACAACAAAAGAGAAATACAAATAAGCCTCTCTAAAGGCATGAAAACCTACATAAAAGCATACATAGTATGCAATAGACATTAAATATACATAAAAATATACACATTATTCAATATAAGTTTATTAGATAGATCAGAACAAAAAAAAATGGTATGTTAACCCATTTTTAGTAGACATTAGAGTAGAGCTAGAAACCCAACAACTTACAGTAGACGTATTTTTAGCCCATTGTAATGATTCCTTATATGGAAGACATATAATAACTCATTATAAATTACAACCAAATTGATGAGAGAGACAAAACCAATTAAGATCAACTTTAAATACATTTCCTCTTTTCCTCTGAAGCCATTATGTCCCAATCTTTCTACCTACCTCCCTATCACAAACATGTGGGCATTTTCAGATGATTGACTTCGTCGTAGATAAAATTTGCAAGGCCTCCGCAAATAGTGGATGGAAGGTCCATTACTTATACGAATATTATTATGTATGTAAGTAATACATTTTTCTACCCCAACAATTTTATAAATAAATGGCATAAACTTTGATACATCTTCTTCATTTTTAGTTTTTGGTAGCAACGAACATGTGTTATGGTCTTTATGGTTCTAAGAGGCTAAGGAACATGAGATATCCAAATCCAAAAAAAGGTTTCACAAGAAAAATCTTAGAAACACCTCAATTAGAATATTAGCAAGTAATTAAATATTTCCTAAGTCTAACATAGGAAAACTTGTTAATTAAGTCATATTAATTGAGGGAGGTCGATTTTTCTCTAGGGACTTCTCAATAGTGAGTTGATGGAGTCAAGATCATAGTTAGAAATTGAAATGAGGTCATGGTCATTGGTTTCCCAATAGAATATTATAAGAGTAAGTCGATGGGGTTTGGAGAAGACACACAACATTGAAGAGAGTTGAGCAGTTCAACTACCTAGTTGCAGTGATTCAACAAGGATGCAATTGAAGCTAGGGAGACACCAACAATGAGGTATTCAACAGTGATAATTTCCAAAGAAATTATCAAGAGGTTTCCAGTGTTCTAAAGTCATGAAGTAAGGTCGAGATTTCTAGCAAAGGAGGTCGATTCAAGTAGTGTGAGTATCTAGTTCCCTAGCGTGAGTTGCAAGAGCAATAAATCACTTCTAGTTGTCAGGAGAGTTGTTGTAAAGAGGTGTGAGTAGCTTTAAGAGGCAGAGGGATGCAGGACAACTTATAGGGAGAAGTTCCAAAGGCTATAAAAATTTCTTATAGGTTGCGATGCACATTCCTCGCAGACAGTGCAAGTGCCAGAGAGGAGTGCAAGTGGCCAAGAGGAGGCCAAATCAATTTGCTAGAGGGAAAATGGTTTTCCCAATTATTTTCTAGTTAATATAAATTGTCGGAGATTTTCCAGAAAAGAAAGCAATTGTAATTCTCTATTTTGCTGAACATAATAATAAAATCCTCATTTGTTGCATAGGGTTTCCCTTTGGGTTTTTTCGAAGGATGATTGTCCAAAAATAGGAGTGTAAAAATTATTGTGTGTGTGCATTATTTTCTTAGTTCCAATATTTTTTCCCCAATATTTTTATTTGTGAAGAATAGCAATGTTACTTTATCGATATTTACCATTAATAATTAACAGAATAAAAATAAATTGCATAAGTTAGGAGATAAATTCTAGTTCTTGTAGTTTGCGGAAATTTCACATAGATCGGTATAAAGTTTGAGCCTTTTACAATGCAAAAGAACATTTTTTCCCTATCAGAATAATATTGGAAGAAGAAAAATCTATCCCTATAGTCACAACATTGGCTTCCATCTTGGACACAAGACAAAAATTTTGAGGCACACCTTAGGAGATGGAAGGCAAGATCTCATCCTAGTTGGCTTCTATCACTATAGAAGGTAGGTAGGGGCTACTGTACTCCAACAAATAACCATGTGGAAGAACATAAGTATGGATTGTATGTCACAATATTTTCCAATTTCTTTATGGGTTATTCACCAAATTAGAAGAGTATATTCTCAGTAGAAAGGAAAATTAAATTTGGACACACTATAAGTATGTGTTGGTGAGTTTTGACATAAATTTTGAGCAGAAACCACTCAAGTAAGGGGTCCAATCAACATAGAGAACTGGCTAGACTCCAAGATCAACTGGATAGGTTCTATTCCAACTTACAAGTGACCACCTTCTGAGAATATCCAAATAGCCTGTCTTAGTGGAGGTGTTTGTTATAACATTAGACAATTTACCTTTTGTACCGCAATGAATCCCAATAGTTTGTACAAGCTCCCTATTGTGAGTATGATATTCCTTTTTGTCACGAAAGGATTATTTAGCATGAATAGGTTTTATTAAGATATTATTCATGTTAGATAATGTTATTATGGATTTGGAAAAACATTAATTAGGGGAAAACCAAACAAGAATGGATTCTTCCAAGGATTATGATGACAAATACTAAACCGAAATCAATATTTCCACAATCAAGGACCATGAGAGATTATCAAGTCCATGGAAAATATAAAACCTCCACTACAACTTCTATACCAAAATTGCTATATATACGGTTTGCAAGTTAGATTACAGGTGTCTAGTTGTACATATTGTAGTTTCCTTTAATGATACAATTAAAGATGGAGTGGATATTATATCCATCTCAATTAGAATTCAGTCTAATAATATCAATTTTGTGAATGATGCAATTGCTACAAGAAAATTCATGCTACTCATAAAGGAGTTTTGGTTTCATCCTTTGCAGGAAATGAGGGACCTAATTCTCAGATAGTGATACTCTGCAATTCAAAGGGGGGATTATTTTACTGAAATGTATGATCCATTCAAGTTCTTACATGGGTTTTTATAGTTGGAGTACCCTCAATCAATTGATAATTCCTATCAGTCATTATGTTAGACAGTTGTAATATTATTAAGGTGAGATCAAGGGAAAGAAGACCCAATAGTAATATGTTTCTTCACTTTACACAACAATTAGTACTTTCATTTGTTTGAAACTTCACTAATAGATTCTGCCATTCAAGACCATGCCCAGTTTTTACAGTGATAACAATCATAATTATTTCATGATTTTTGTTGTTGTAACTTTTTTTGACACCTTTAAAAAAAGTTACAAAAATTGTAAATTTTGCTAGTCTACCCCTCAGACTCGCAAAATCTTCAAGTATGCTAAATATGATTATTATAAATACTTTTGAGTTGGTTTTAAATAGTTTTTATATTTTAAATACTTAATTTTATTAAAAAATATACAATTATATATATATATAATATATATATATATATATATATATATATATATATATATTTCTAAATTAGATTTTATTTAAAATTGAAAAATTAGTATTGGGCCTCGAAAATCCAATCTCTAAGTCAACTCAAAGTCTATCAAGCATCGCTTATCAACATATCATGAGCCAATTCAAGCTAATATATCAAGAACACCCATCCTAAGTCTCAAAGCCAACTCAACGCACCAAGGGAGGAGTCCACAAGAATCTCAAAACAGTGCAGATCATGATGACAAAACGTTTTGGCATTAGTGCATATAAGCAACAAAGAAGACTCTTAAAGTTTCGAATGCGAGATAATTCCCACTACATGCAAATAAAAGATGTGGATTTGAAGGTTCACTCTCTGATTCATTCATCAAGCTTGTTTATCAACGACAAGTTACAATAACAAGGCAACACATTAGGTGATGTGCCAAGAGAAAAGCCATAAGGGGCATGCATGTTTGCACTATGCGTCGAAGTACCCTGTGGGTGACTGACTATACATAATGGATTATACACAATTATTTTCTACTGATTGGAATAAAATCCATACAATTTTCCAATTGCTCATTAAGGGAAACCGTTCAGTGCCAAAGCAAGTTTATCCAAACCCTAGATCAAAATTACCATGATTCCAAGCGGCAAATGTCGAAATCGATACCTATATGTAGTTTGTGTAATTGTTATCATTAATTGACATGAGAATCTAGAAATTACAAGCTTATGTGAATTAGATAAAGAAAATTTCTCTAGTTTTCGTTCATCAAAATTATTTACAAGAAAACATATCAATTGCAGATTGTCTATTTTTATTGATTTTGGAAATGGGAATTTGATTACTGTCGCAAAGGAATTCAGTAGTGCGTCAATATGGGATAGTGAATGAGGGTGGTGATGTTTCTATAGGTTTCATCTATGAGCCCACCCATCAAGGGACTCAGGACAACTTTCTCCTGTTTAGAGATCCAGAAGAGGAGAAGTAGGTGGAGGCCACTACCATTGGGCTGGGAACGATGAGAGTTGGGTTCATCTTCATGCACACCATAACTCAAGGAAAGAAGGATTATATTCTCTCAAATGCAAAGAATTGGAAGAATGTGGAGCTCCATGCCGAGATCGAATTGAAAGAATAGGTTATTGCTTTAGTGAAGTTGGAGGTGAGTGATAAAGGTGGAGCTGATGTCCATTTTGAGGCCTTTCAATTGAATGATTGGTGTGTTAATATTTTTAAGGAAGGGTAGTTTGTCTAAAATAACGTTGATTTAGATATAAAGATAACTAGGATGAAGAAGGATGTGGTGATATTGTGGAAGGATAATAGGGATGTTGAGAATGATTTTTTTTTGGTGTTGGTGAAGATCCTTAATCATTAGGATTATGTGTCATCAACATTTCCCATTGAGAATCAAGATCCACTTGTAACCATAGGGGGATTGAAGAATCACCTTGATAAGAAAAATATTTTTTCCTATATGAAATGTAAAAAAATTGTAGCTTTCAATGGTTAATATTAGTTCTCATGAATCAATAGTTGTTATTTTATTGCAAATCCCCTAGGTCGTTTGAAATTTAACAAGGAGTGGGTTTCCACAATGGGTTTTTTTACAAAACAACCTTTAATTATGTAGCACACACATAAGGATTTCAGCACCCCCCAAAGAAAAACTACATACCAGCAGGGATGGCCCCGCAAAACTACTTTTTACTTGCAGTGGTTTAATTGTCCAGTTAAAGGAAGCAATGGGAAGGTTTACAAGGGGCAAACCAAAAGAGCTTATGAAGAGATAATTTCCATTAAAAGACTAAAACTTAAAGAAGAGCATGGAATTCCCTACCATGCCTATAGAGAGATCTCTCTCTTTCATATGTTGTCGAGGAATCCTCACATTGTCAAGTATGTTATATCATGGATTTCATTGTTATTTTAATAATCGGTAGTTGCAAATTTTGAGAGTAACACAAAGTTATTAGAGAAATTTGTTGGATGTGAAGCACACCCAAATTGAAAGTGGCAAATCTGTACTAAATCTGGTGTTGGAATATTTGGATTGTAATTTATTGAATATATTCATTCGCTCTCCAAAAATTGGGATGGCATGCCGCTTCATATTGTCAAGAGCTTCATGTACTGGTTGTTGAAGGGAATTTCTTATTGTCATAGTCATGGAATAATGCACAAGTATCTAAAGCCTCAAAATATTCTCATGGACAAGGGAAAGTGTTTGATCAAGGTAGCAGATCTTGAGCATGGAAGGGATTTTACAATTCCAATGGGCCCATGCAATCATGCAGTTATAAATTTTAATATTTTGAAGCCATATGAAAGCCCAATTTTCAGTTTTTTGAGATGTAAAGGAAATCCAATACTATTACTACTTGCCACAGATTTTGACTCTGTGGTATAAAGCTCCTGAAGTTCTTATGGGTTGTAAGTAATACTCTTCACCAGTTGATATGTGGTCTGTGGGTTCATTTTGCTGAGATGTACATTAAGAAACCTATATGTGCAAGGATTGGTGAAATTCAACAACTTCATGAGATATTCAAGTTTCTTGGAAATCCCAATGAAGAGCGGTGGCCAGGATTGGCCACCCACAAATATTGGCATGAACATAACTATCCACAGTGGATCATCAAGATTTATTCTTGTTGGTAATAGACATACATGATGTGAGACACGCAGACAACATTTTGCATTCAATAATGCTTGGAAAATCCATTATAGATCATGGATTTGCAAACATAGGTACACATAAGCAGTAGTTGGGCATATCAAGGAAAAGGTTTAATAGTCAAATTGTCTTCAAGATTCGAGGATTTGTTCAAGAATAGGAGATCTCATATTTAAATGGAAAATCATATCTTAGATCCAAAATTAGAAAGAAGGAGATTGATCTTCTTTAGTATTCTCGGGCCTTAGATGATTATCAATTACACACATCCCAAAGCATCGTCAAAGGGATCTCGCTATCGTCCTCAACTAGCCCTATAGTTTTGAATTGAGAAGCATGGATGGTTGTAGCACCATTTCATTTTGGAATGATCCTAAAAGCCAAGAATACATTCTTTGGAAGTAGCATGAAAATTTTAGCCTATATCAAATCAATCTTAAAGAGGGCATTTCATAGTTTTGGAAAGGATATATTCATGTTTCTAATGGTGCTACTAGTGTTATTCTCATAGATGAAAATTTTACCAAGTGTCGTGACTAAGATGCCAAAGTTAAAGACTTGTTTTGAAATGCCCTAATTTTGATAAAATCAAGTTTGTTAGCAGCTACAGAATTTTTTTTGATAAGTTTCAAAACAAGAACTTGAACGATATAACTAGGAACTCTCTCATATCATTTGAGTATGGTATGTTGGGAAAACTTCCTAATTTGCATAAACTTGAGAGTTTACAGAGACTAGAGATCGGTTCACATGTAAATAAAGTTGAGCATTTGGCCAATCCCTATGGGTATTTTTCTAGTCTTAAACTGGGATAAGTATTATAATTATGGTTGTTTGGTGTTATTGAACTACTTATGAGCATGCATTAAAACAAAGAAGCGACCAAATTTAAACAAAAGATAAGAGATGAAGTAACTCACATTCTATTTTCATTAGAGGAGGTTCCTTATCTAAAAGAATTGACGAACATTAACAACTAAATTCAAGAGTAAAACCTAAGACAAAGAAATCTTAGGCAAAATAATTAGATGTTTTAGTATATGGGCTCAAGAATAATGCAAAC
This sequence comes from Pinus taeda, assembly GCA_000404065.3. Lineage (NCBI taxonomy): Eukaryota > Viridiplantae > Streptophyta > Pinopsida > Pinales > Pinaceae > Pinus > Pinus taeda. The sequence goes on along the minus strand of APFE030380464.1, from coordinate 44,762 downwards.
GAATTTGTGAAATGAACAACATAAACTTTTCTAGAAAAAGCATATATTATAAAGGTGGGCTATGTGTTGTGAATTCACCCTCATGATAACTTCATCATGTTAATTTAGTATTCAAAGGTTCAAATCAAATATTGAGGGCATGCAAAAATATTTGAGTATCCATGTATATAGGAGACAAAACTTACCTTCTTAAAAGGGAATCTAACAAATCTCAGAATTAAAGGTATAATATCAAGACCAAATTCAATCAATTCATTTTTAAATGGAAAAGCATCTAAATTAGCCCAAATTTGAAGGCACAAGATTTTCAATCAAGTCCATATTTCTTGAAAATAATTAGGAATTGTTTTTTTTTTTTTTTAGTTTATTATTTATATTTTTATTCCAAAAATATTTTAATAGTTGAGGATTGTATTTTCCTGTATATTGTTCCATTTTTATTGTAAAAGGGTTATATTTTGATGCCAAAACCCTGCCATTTTTGTAAATACTTCTATTACAAGATTTTTAATTGAAGGTTTCTGACTCTAGTTCATGATATAATTTGTTCCTCATGTATTTTTTTTTTCCAGTGATTTCATAATCTATTTCTTCATATATTGAAGGTAACATAGGTTTAGGGTAAGAATAAGTTAAGTATTAACTTCCTTAACATCCCATTGCAAAGTTATCATCATTATAAAGACTAGCAAATTGAACGATTTGTTTAAAACAACTCCTCTACATCATTTAATTGTTGCCTTTTGTCATCTCTTGAATATATATTTGTTTGGTTGTAGAATTCTTCTACATGCATCTACTATATCTGGTTGAAAGTATTCAGTATGGATGTTTAATTATGATATATTATCTTATATTCCTATATCGAACCCTCTAAAGCTATGTTATTATGTTGAAGCTGGACGTTGGCACTTTGATAATGCCTCTACAAGAGAAGGATTTATTTCTAAGGAGAGATTGGATATTCATCAGCAACCAGCCACAACAAATAATAGATCTTGCCATTGTGCTTCAAAGCTTATTGTCTAGTGATATTGAACAATGTTAAAAAAAGCCTCGTAAAACTAGAGGGAGCCCACTCTAATTCGAGGGCCAGCTTGAACCTAAAGTTTGGTCGATTTGGTTTCTCGGCACATTTTCGTAGCCAAGAATTGCCTTCGAGAAATAGATACAACAACTACTAATGATATTAAGCACTACTCAATAAAGAATTTTCCTAAATGTGCAATGAAATGTAACTTTGTCACTCTCTCAAATTTGGGAAATAATTATGTAGATCACATAACTAAGATTGGCTAAGAAAATATATCCTATGGGAAGAATAGAAAGTATTGAAGTAAATATTGATGAATTCAAGACCTGATTTTAAAATTACGTTAGTTCTTTCTTTCTGTTGATAGAACAAAATATCATGGTGGTGGTGGTAATGATGAGTTGGTGATGATGGGGTTTATTCCTAAACTAAGGCGGGGTTTTATCTATCATACTGCAATCCCTCAATTTTGTGGAAACATCATAGGATTTCTGTACCCCATAATTTGGTAAGTTGTTCACTACACACTTTCCGAGCTGAGAAAATTTGATCTTCGTTGTCCCTTTCACTTCGTTTCCAGGCCTGAAAATATGTTGCACTGAGAGGTGCTCTACAACCTATTTTAGGGTGGATGGATGAGCATTAGATATGTGAGCATTAGATGTGTAAGTGTTAGATGGGTGAGTGTTAGATGTGAGATGTGAGATATTTTTTAAAATCACTTTTTATATATTGTAAATCTGTTTTCTATTAATAAAATTAAGAACAATTTTTGAGATAAAAGAAAGTCTAATATACATATCACATTAAAATATATAACATATAAATCGTAGTTATAAATTAACATCCATTTTACCATATAAATTAAAATAATGATTGCATAACCATCTTTAAATTTAATTAATAAGCGGATAAAAATTTAATATTTACAATATAACAAGATTTTTAATCATGAATATTTACCATGGATATTGTTAACTTTTAAATAGAATTTTTTACAATACCATGGGCCAATACCAAGAAGAGAAAGATAGAGAGAGGGAGAGGGGGGGGGGAGAAAATCATAATACTATGGGCTAATACCATGGCTTATCAATACCATGGGCCATCTATGCTTTTGATTATTATGTTATGCATCTAGGCTTCTAATTATTCTATTACAATACCATGGGCCAATACGATAGGTTATCAATACCACATTCCCAAAAACCATAACTTATTTCAAAATCAATATGTTTTACAAATACTTTATTTTAATTTAATTTTATAACATTTTTTAATTAAATCTGAAAGAAAAAATGTTATAATCACTTTTGAGGTATATCTAAACCCTCCATCCTCACAAGTATTAAATACATTCCCATAGAGATTAAATCAAGAATATATGCATTTTAACCAAGGATCCAAGAAAAGAGAGAAAACAAAGTGACTAACAATGATAGAAGAAAGATAGTGAATGATTCTTTTAAGTTTTTCATTATTGTATTTTCTTTGGCATGGTTGATCCAAAATATAGGTTTAATATTTTACAACCAATTATATATTTTTTATTTTAGATACTTTCTTAAATAAAATACAATGGGATCATATTAGAGAGAGTGTGTGATATGGAGGGGGAATAAAGTGGGGGAGAGAGACATAGAAGTGGGAGAGACAGGGAGAGAGAGGAAGGAAGAGAGAGAGATGGATATGGAGGGGGAAATAGAGTGAGGTAAGAACAAATACATTGAGAGATAAAGGTGGAGAGGGAGATGGAATTATAAGGGAGAGAGGAGACGAGGGAAGGAAAAGGAGAGGATGGAGATAGGGAAAGAATGGTAAGAGAGAGAAAGGGAGACATAGATATGGGTTGGGGGGAAAGGGGGAGAGCAATAAGGGGAGATAGAGGGAGATAGTGACATAGCTGGAGGGTGGAGAGGGAGAGAGAGGAAGGAAGAGAGAGAGGAAAGAGAGGGGTGGAGAGAGAGATGGAGCTAGAAAGGGAAGAAAGACATAGAGGGAGAGATGAAAAGATGATGAGGGGGGAGAGAGAGAAAGATAGATGGAGGGAGACAAGGGGAAGAGATAGAGAGAGATGATGGGAAGAGAGAAAGTGATAGGAAGAGGGAGGGAGAGATTGTATGTTTTGGGGGTGAGAAAGAGAGACAAGGGGAGATATAGATATAGATGGAGGGGGGCAGAGGGAAGAAGAGAGAGGCAAAGAGAGGGAGGGAGGAATAGAGATAGATATGGACAGAGAGAGGGGGGGAGAGAGAGGGGAAGAGGGAGGGAGGGAGAGACTGAGAGGAATATGAATGTAGAGAGAGAGAGATAGATAGATAGATATGGAGAGAGAGTGTGTATGTTTGGGGGTTGAGATAGAGATATAGATGGAGGGGGTAGAGAGAGAGAGAGAGAGAAGGGAAAGAGATAGAGAGGTAGAGGTAGATGGAGAGATAAATAGAGATATATATGGGGAGAGAGAGAGTGTATGCCGACTGATATAGAGATATAACGAAGGAGAGATAGAGATATATATGGAGGAGACAAGAGTGAAGAAGAGGGGGACAAATAAATGGAGGAAGGAAGATATATATACTATATATACAAGGAGAGAGAGAGAGAGAGAGAGAGAGAGAGTGATGTGTTTAGGGGGTTGAAATAAAGAGACAAATAAGGAGATATGGAAGGAGGTATAGATATAGATGGCATGGGGGCAAGAGAAGAAGAGAAAGATAGAGAAAGGGAGGGAGAGGTGGAGCGAGAGATATGGGGGAGAGAGAGAAGGAGAGAGGGAGGGAGATAGACACAAAATGGAAGGTGGAGAGAGAGGGAAGAAGAAAGAGACACACAGAGAAAAATACAGACATAGAATTTAGATCTAGAAAGTCATGCATATTTTATTTTTTCACTAAAATAGATGTATTGATTTTAGTGTAGTTTTTTATTTCTAATCCTATTTGATCTCTTGCACTATATGCATTGATTTTAGTGTAGATGCCGATTTCTAATCCTATTTAATACCTTATACTAGATGCATTGATTTTAGTGTACATGTTGATTTCTACTCCTATTTTATTGTTTTCACTAGATGCATTGGTTTTAGTGTGGATATTGATTTGTAATCCTATATGATTGCTTACACTAGATCCATTGATTTCAGTGTAGATTTATATTTCTAATCCTATTTAATACCTTACACTAGATGCATTGATTTCAATGTAGATGTTGATTTCCACTTATATTTGATTTCTTGCACTGGATGCATTAGCTTTAGTGTAGATATTGATTTCTAATCCTATTTGATTGTTTGCACTAGATGCATTGATTTTAGTGTAGGTGTTGACTTCTAATCTTATTGGATTGTTTGTAATAGATGCATTGATTTTAGTGTAGATGTTGATTTCTAATCCCATTTGATTGTGTGCACTAGATGCATTGATGTCAATGTAGATGTTGATTTCTAATTTGATGCAACTAGTTTTATGATTTACATTAATTTCAAAGTAATTAGATTAATAGCGTGCATTGATTTAAGTGTAAGCACATATCTGCCCCCTCCATCGATATCTATATCTCCCATTGTCTCTCCTTCTTTATCTCTCTATGTCACCCCCCAAACATATGCAATCTCTCTCCATATTTATCTGTCTCTCTCTCCATATTTATCTATCTCTCTCTCTCTCTCCCTCCCTTTTCCACTTCGTCTCTCTCTCTCTTCCACTTCTATATCTCTCTAACAATTCTCTCTCCATATCTATATCTCTTCCTCCCTCCATTTATTTCCCTCTCTCTTCTTCCCTCTCTCCCCCCCTCCATCTATATCTCTATCTCACCCCCAAAACATACAAACTATTTCTAAGTGTGCACACATAAACATTATTCATGACATTAGATCTAAGACTTTTGTGATCCATATTGTAGATAAATGTCTTATCACATTATCCTTGTCTGGAGGATGAACCACATTAGTTGGTTCGAAATGTCGACCAAATCCTAATGATGTGATTAATCCAAGATAAATTTATCTATTATTCATGACAAGAATTGAATTCTTTGTTATAGTAATTCAACCATAAATACGATACTTGAACTTTCATCCTAAATAAAATGTTCACTTACCTAAAATGTCTTCTTCTTAAAACTGTAAACTATTTGTAATTGGTTACATTCTTATTATTTCCATTTTCCTCATTCAACATTGTTAATCACTTTGCATTCAAACACGATAATAGAAAATAACTAATAGGTGTGACAATAAGAAAGTAGAAGAAAATGATTTCATATTGTTCGCAATGAAGATTATTTTTAATTCACTATATTCTTATTATTCATTTTCTATCGTTAAACATTTTTACATTGTCACTTTGCACTTTAAATTTGTGTTTCATCAATTTTCATCATTCAAGTTACTAACAGTCTCTCTCATTTCAACAAACTGAGATAACTTAGAAAAGTTAAATTTAAATGACCAAATTAATATTAGACATATTTAGCATATTTAAAATGATCAAAATAATTATATGTTCAACAAATTTTGTATGACTGCACACGACTAAAACCATCCTAGATCCATTTTAACCATGGATCTATCAAGCGTTGAGAGGGATCAAATAGCTTCCTTCCTCTCTTTTTTCCGAGTTCAAAACTTGAGGAAATGTTTTCACCTTAAGAGATTTGATCCATCTCTACGCTTAATAGATCTAGAGTTAAGATGGATCTAGTTAATAGAAGTATTGGATACGTAAAATGGAACATTTTTTGGATTCAATAGTCCCAATTTCCACATCCATTTTACAAATGTTTGACTCACCATCTATCTAGAGTAAGTAAAGCTTATGAATTTATCTCTGTTTAGATTAATTTACTTGAATAGAATAAATAACTATTTATTCTATAATATTATACCTTTAGGGGTGGTAGGAGGGGGAGGGATTCTCTAGAATCCAAAAGGAATAATAGCTGACAAGTATGCTTGGGGATTAGGAAGAAATTCCAATAATCAAGAAGAGTTTTATGGTTTTTACCTGGGGCTCCTCTAATCCCATAAGAGGGGAGTTAGAGACGTCATAATCCTTGGATATTCTTTTCTTATCATAAGGAATTTACATACAAGCTCCATTGCTCAGTATAACAAGCTCAACTAAATGCTACAATGAGCCAAGGTATCCTCCTCTTATTCGGTAACTCTCAAACTTTGCATATCCTAAGGAACCTAAAATCAGAGGCAGATATAATGGAAAAAAAGGCTTGGCACCTGAAAGAAGGACAAACGAAAACCAATGGTGTTGATTCTTTCTCTCCCATACCCTAACTAATTCCCATGGTGACCCTCTTTATCTATTCCCCATCTAGACCCATCCCTAAAAGGAACCATAACAATGTTATCCATATCCTCACTATGAATTACCCATACTACTATGTCCTGCTGATTCATACCCCCATGACATAGGCCCATAGTACCTCCCCTCTTAATCGTATGATGATTCCATCGCACTTCACCATGACACGAGGTGCTCTCATTAGTCCCCATATGCCATTCTTTGAGAAGGTTTTCTAGATAAGTGTGGGAAAATTCTAGTCCTCCCCACCATTCAAGGTTCATCATAGGTGTCTCCAATGACTCCTCATCTGAACTCCCTTAGCCCACAAAATGAATTTACTCCTTCTAGATCAGATTAGACGAACCAACCATTTGAGATTCAAGTTACATGAGAAGGAAGTCCCCTCACTTCACACGATGATGATGGAAGTGCCTTTGGATCCTAGCGGCTTAGATTCCACTCTTCTTCATTGCATGAGGCATATGCATGGTAAATTATATAAATCATCCTAGGGCTATTCAAAATCTTCCATTTTGTTTTTTTTTAATATGTCTGGTTAGAAGCTAGTAAGGATATGGCTTCACTCTCTCTGTATAGTGAAGACATGTGAGACACAAATTACGGAAACTTCCCTGTTAGTTCTTGGTTGGGCCTCTCTTTTACAGAGCATTCTCTCTATTTAGAGAATTTTGTGGTTTGAAGCCAAACTAGTAGAACCCAAAACTTCTAGGAGTCATTTCAATTTTTCCACTCAATTGGTTTCTCGCTAGTCTCAGTTCAGTGCAACTCTATGGTTCAGTCTTAGTGCTGTCTTCCATCGCAGGAAATTTGGCTCAGTAAAGAGGAGCTCATGTAGGAAATAAAAATCATGTGTTACTGTCAGGGGACAAAACATGATCCTCTTCCTCCCCTCCAAGTTTTCATCTCATATTTGCGACATCCTTTCTCCATGGCCTATAGTTCCTGGGGTCGTTGACGAGCTTGTTCGAGCTCATTGTCGAGAAGAAATTTCAAAATTTTGGCTATGGACATGACATAGCCATACGCTGCATCCATGATTCCCTCAGTCTGCAACCAATGCGCTAGTGAGCATATAGAGATGAGAGTTGAAATATTTGACCTTTAGGTTATATTGCTTTGGTAAAATGAGGTAGTTAGCGAAAATTTGGATTTCATAGAAGTTAAGAGCAATTAAATAGCTCGTTTGGAGTATGAGATTGAGGTGCTCTGAAGCATGATAGGTGACTTCTAGTTACAGGTGGCTAAGTCGAGCACCCCTCTAGAAGAAAAGATCCATGGATTTGATGTAAGTCGCTCGACAAATCTTAATGTCTAACCTACAATTGTAATGATTGGTTTTTACTGCCTTTTTATTTTGTCATAGTTTTGTCAGGTTCATACTAGTAGCATAATCAGAGTATTGTAGTTTTTTATACTTAGTAGTGACAATTGGGCATGGCTTGGCTATTTACAATTATAGATTATATTATATGTTCTTTTTATGATACATGTAAAAGGGTTAAATTTGGACACGAAGTAGAATGAGCCAAAAATCAAACCTTAACTAGTTCTCCCTATGTGCAATGCACTACAAAAATAATGATAAGGGAATAATCTAATATAAATGCCCCAACTAGAAAGGCAAGGTTATTTAAATATTAAGGTTAGTTAGAATTAGGGAAAATTTTAACAACCACCCTAAATTTATATTTATAATAAATGGGCAAATCTCCATGATACATAGGAAAAATGGGAGGTGATTTTGTCAATAATATAATATGTATATATAATTGTTTTGGTGAATCTTTCACTAGATTATATTATCTTGTAAAGTCATGGCAAATCTTTCACTGAATTATAAAATCTTGTAAGATCTTGGAAAATATTTCACTGAATAATAAAACATTGTGAAGTCTTGGCGAATGTTTTGTTAAAGTATGAAATCATATATGATAATAGGAAAACATATTCATTAAACTGTAATATACTAACATACATGTTTGGAAGAAAGAAACATAATTTTTTCTTCCCACAAACAATGTTGCAAGGTTCAATGTTGTATTTGTCCAGGTTCTTACCATACACTCTTTCATATCCTTCTATTAGTTTTGATAATATTCCACGATAAAGTTCTTGTAGGTGTTGGTCTTGACCACTAGTTTTGTCAAGGTAGGAGAGATTAATCTTTTCTCTACCACTTTTGTCAAGCTATCAAATTTCTTTCTTACTCCATAGAATCCAACTGCCAAATAAAAAAAAAAACAAATCAAGTTCATTTACCCCAACACGCCAACAAGTAGCAAGCCGCAAGTATATAATATAAGAAAGTAGTAGGTATCCCAAAGGCCTAAAGGGGATCTAATGGAAAGAAGTGACCATTGTTAGAAGACTTCCAATCAATATATAAATATATAAATGTAGATTTATTATTATTTTAATTGGAAATCTTCAATAAATAATAAAATTTAATTATGTCTCCCCCAATCTAAATTTCTTATTAGTATAATTAGCTACCTTCATACCTCTTGCATTTTTTAACAGCGTTGTAACATGTGGATTAATTTCCTTTTCGGTGCACAGTCTCTGCTTTTTAGGAGAATATGGTGTAGTGGCCCAACCCCTACAGATCATTACAAAAAACTAAGAATAACAGAGAAGATCAAAGGTTGTACAAATTAGAAACTAATCGAACATAAGTACCTTAACTTTTTCATGAAGATATCATATTGAGAACGTTTGAAAAATGGTGTGAAATGTGGGCAGCGACTATCACTCTTATGCGAGGGTAATGTAGAAAGAGTGATAATATTTCACTGTTTTAAATTTTTTTTTGTTAAATCAGAAAAACCAATATTAATGGACCAACCTATATCCATCTTAACTCCACATCTACACTCTTAGAGGGATGAAATCTATTTATCCCTCTCAGCACTTGGTAGACCTAAAATTAAGATGGATCTAAGATGATATAATTTCCCCTTTAAATAGTCTATGCTCACATGAATACCATGGTATTACCATGGGTTATCATAAACCTGGAGCTTAAAAACTACTATTAGTAACTTATAAAAATTAATAAAATTAGTATTTTATTTTTATTTTATTTTTTTATTTTAACCAAGTTAAAATGTTTAAGTGAGATTAAATTACAAGATCTATTTTTACTCTTGATCTACCAAGCCCCGAGAAGGATCAAATATTTTTTCACTCTATGCTAGTTTGCATATCACGATATTTGATTCCTCTCGGTGTTTAGTAGATCCAGAGTAAAGATGGATCTATGTGTTTAGTTCCCCCCATTTAAATAGGGTACATGGGGCAATACCATGTGCCATCTTTATTTTTATTTATTTACAATAACTCTAGTTTATTTATATTTTTATTTATTTATCATACCTTTAGAATAAGTATAAAAAGAGGTTTTATTTATTTAGTATACATCCACTATATTTTTATTTTTATTTATTGGGACCAAATACAACCTCCCAAACCAGACGAATCGGGTCAAATGAGTCTTTTCATAGTTTATCCGCCCCTTTTTTCGGGGCTAAAATGAAAAAAATAATTATTTTTTAAATAAAAGTTGGGCTAAATATATGAAATGAGTGTTTTATAAAAATTTTGCCTCTCTAAAATGAAAAAGCCCTCAAATTTCGCCCTTGTGCTAAAATTCGCCCTTAAAATTTACCATGGCTAGAATCTCTGGCATTGATAACAAGATAGTTGAAGGGTGTAGCGAAGATCCAATCCATCCTGGTTTCTTAATCTTCTTAACTCAGGAACATGTTTACTATATCGATATATAGAGGAAAGAGGAGTGTGAGTATAAAAGGAAAATTTCCTGGCTTGTATACTTATCATATGTCTATTTAGGAAGTCATGGAAAACCATAGTTTGGTTCTTTACATGATCAACTAGAAAAGAGACATCCATTGACTTTTGGTTATCTAACTAAGGTTTCCCATCCCATGGGGTTAATTACTATTCTGAGTGGAGCTGAATAATGTACTTTCTCCTTCATGTAAACCAAGGGATGAATACTATTATTCTTTTACCTCAATAATATTATGTTTGCATATAGTTCGGAGGGGAAGGAAAGTCCCGAAGATCTCGCTTCATGTAGATTCCCTACTTCTTCAATCACCTGAACTAGAGATGACAATGAAAGGTTTGGAAGTTGTTGATGGTGCTGGACCCAACAACATTTAAGGGATCTCCCCAGTATGAAGTCCCAACTAGACCTCACATCGTTTGTTGTAGGAGTCCCATTGGGTATGATGGCCCGATTTCCATTATCTTAAATGTTTTCCTTAGCTCTTACTTGCTAGCACATGAGAGTGGTCTACTTCGTCTTCAGGCTTTGCATGCCTGGTGAGTGCTAGTGTTACTTGTGTCAGGGTTCTTTCACTGCATAGGAAGAGGGTGGAGGTGAGTCACTAATCGAAAGGGAAGAAGTCCCAACTCTGTCAAAGACACACAACACAACAAGACATGCAGATCTTCTAGAGGAACCATCCACATGAATGCATCAGTTACAACACAGAAGAGAAGATAGCACATACAACACCTAGTGAAGCAGCCCACTGTTATAACAAGTTTATGGGAAAGGTTATGTTTGATGTCCGGTGAGGCAACCCACATGGGCAAGACAATGTTAATAACTTATACAACACATTTTCATAAATATATGTATTAGAGCAACCAAAATAGTTCAATTCTTTAACATAGGTTAAAGTAGCATGCATTACAAGTGTTAAATATTATTCTTACAAATAGTTACAATACATGTGTGAAAATGTGTTAACCTGTTATCAGGCTTCTCAATTAAGTGAAAGTTCCAAGACACATCGATACACCATACATCACTAACCCCGTGAAAGGGGCATTGGAGCCATTGCTCACTCCTCAAAGAAAAGACTACAGACTCTCAAGGCTATGTGGGAGGAGCTAAGGTGAAAAATTCTTTGCATGTACAAATGAGGGGGTATTTATAGCCAAGGGTAAAACTGGCCCTTGTGATTGTTCGACTTCACTCGTCACTATTTGAATTATTTGACTCTCCTTATGACATGTAAGTCTCTTGGATTTACATGTAACATTACATTGATTTACATAGTATGGCCCACAATAGTGATGAGGCCTACAAGACTCATGACACGACTCGACACGATAGTGTTGGTATGCCCATGTTGTTGTTGATGTGCATGTCGAGCTAGAGTGTTGTTGAGTGATGGATATGTTCTTGGTGTATCGTAGCTTCACCTCCACATGGCAAGGTGTGCGAAGTCTTCGATGGTATTAGTGTTCTCTTGATGCTGCATGTGTACGTTGCTCCTTTTCTTGTACTTTCGCATGCTTCAAATGTTCGTTTGTTCGCAAAAAATTATCCTAGCATGCATCATCGGTTCGTGAAAAATCTCCTTGCATGCATTGTCAGTTCGTGAAAAATTCTCCTTGCATGCATCATCTCTTTATATGTTTGCGAACACATCTCCTTGCATTTGTTCATCCCATCTGCTGTCATGTCATGTCTTATCCATGTACCTGTATCTACAGTCGCTCATGACAAGATGACATCAAATCCATAAGCCTCCTAGTCTACCATGATGCATTTAATTCACTTTCGGATGCAGGTGACTAGGAGAGAGGACAAGGATATGAAATTGCACAAGGAATGTTTCAAGCCGGGATTCAGGCTCCAAGCACTATTGGTGAAAATTACGCAAAAGTCACTAGGATACTGAGATGGACAATCCTTATAAGCAATGACTATCCGTGGGATTTGGCTCGACAAGGGGGAAGACCTATGCAATTTCTTGGAGGAAGCAATGTAGGCAGTAGAGGGGATTGGCAGCAAAAAATGTGCAATTCCTTTGGGGAGCTAGCAGCGGGCTGCGAGAGGCTTGCTAAGAAAAAATGTGAACTTTTTGAGGGAGCTGGCAACGGGCTACAAGATTTCTATTGACAAAAACTATGCAATTGTCGGGAGGTTGAACTGTTGAACACCTTTGCATAATTTTTGAGCTAAGTGGGATGTTGGGCAGCTAAGGGACTACTCATGAAATCTACGTAGTTTTCTGGGTGAGCAACCGATCGAATGACTAGGTGGCTGGCTGGAAAAAATGTGCAGTTTTCTTGAAGGAGACAAGAACAGACACCCACAGACACTGAGTGTCTGTCCAACTTGTCTGCGTAATTTCCTCAATCAGCAGAGTGGGTAGGGTCTACAAATTTTGTACAGTTTTTGAAGGGAGTGAGTCCTAGGGTCACTGCCTAGTGAAACTCTTCGGTTGACCAATAGGAGGGTTGGTTGTTGTGCTTACGGGCAGCATAGATTGAAATGGCTTATCAGACACTTCCACGATGTTATGGGTGATAGTTAGTCGAGTCAATTATGGGGTGGAAGTTTGGCTATTAGAGGGTGATCTAGTCATCAGAACTATATCAAAATGACTAAGTGTGTGAGCGAGTGAATTTATGCATATGTGACATTGTGAACACACACTCAACATGAATTGAAGAGAAGATGTCTCAAACCATCAAGACAACATATACTCATCATGACTGTTCAACTGTGTAAGCAAAAAGTGTAACACTTGTGATAGATCATTGAATGACCATGACATCGCTTGCACGACAGTGCATAATATTTCCTGTGTGAGTGCGACGAATGTTTACATAGTGAATACAACTTGTACACACCAAGAGGGACCTTGTGCATGACCAGAACATGGCTGCAAGCATGGAATTGTGACCAACATGCAAAAAGATGTCTATTGAACAGTCAAGCAAGGAGGGTACAAAGACTCAGCACAAGCTCATGAGGTGAACCTGAGTTCTTGCAAACATCAAGTAAAAATCAAAGTGAGGGTCTGAAATTGGACGAAGGCCAAAATTTTGGAGGGTGTTACTGCTGCTACAACACTTGGCGACACACTTGTTGAACTCTAGATTCTTTGTTTTGGTCCATTTATAGCACAAAGCCTTGGTCTTTCAGGGAGTATTGAATCATCATGCGGGTTACTTTGGCTTCATCACTTACCCCATGGACATACATGGTTCACCTTTTGCTAGCTCAGTCAAACATAACAACAAGTTTCAACTTGATCACAGTGTTTCAAAATTGGGAAGGGTAGTTTGGCTTGTGAGTTAAAATTTTCATTGTATAAGTTTTCATCTCTGGTGTTGCTCTGCTGCCAGCAGGCCTGGACAGTACTCCAGCGGAGTCACACATAACATACACATTTCTCCACTATCAGCAAGCCTAGTCAGTACTCCGACGAAGTTGCATGCTTCACCTCTCTACTCTAGGCACTTATTAGTTTTTGGGGAAGAAGAGGGATCTTGACTTATTGAGAGTAGAAGAGGTTGTTTTGTAAGGCTTGTAATTGTAATTTACAAATATTTCTAACAGTATATGCCTGTTTATTTAAATTTTTTTCTATCTAAATTCATTTCTAACATACTGTATTTATAATTGTATAAACTTTCATTTCTAGCAGAATATACAGAATATACTTTCCAATTTTATGACTAAACAAATCAAATTAGACATATGTACTTACCTGGTTTTGGTGTCGGTTCCCGGATGATGTACTTACCTGGTTTTCATGTCGGTGATGATGTTGGATGATGTTGTTATCCGGATACCAAACCAAATTCCTCCCAGCCTGTTTGGGATCGGTCTTTCAGGACCCCAAACCCAAAAGGCTTCAAAAGTGAAACCTTTTGGCCCCCGTGCCCAAAACCTCCAACAACAAGGCTCAATTCTCCTAGATCTATATCTGAATTCAGAGCCCCAAAGCTCATTCGTTTCTCTCCCATATTCTCCATTTGCTTCTTTCCCAAATTTCCATCCCGCAATCTCCATACAACATTACTCCCCCTCCTTTTTTTTTTCACTTCTCCTTTTAGATTTGTTTATATAGGAAAGGATCCTTCCCTCCGAAGAAATCCCACCCCTTTTTCCTCCAATCAACCTTGTCCTTATCCTTTAAATTCTCATTTACTTCAGTCGGTTATCTTTATTGTACATTAAATCATATTTTTATTTAAATATATATATTAAATGGTATTTTGATCTTTATCGTTTCAACAGACTTTGGGAAGAGGATCTTTTAATAGTACTTAACATGACTTGCCAAAGGATAAGTTAATTAACCTGGTGGCCTAATAATATTTTTTTATTTATTATTAATTAAAATGTTATTAATGAAAATAAATTAATATATTATAGATAAGGTATTAATTAATTCTTTTACTATTTAATTTATTTCCCATACATAGACACTTCATATAATTAAATTGGTATGAATACTGCTACAATGCTTTCAATAATTAATTCATTTTTCTTTTACTCGGGAATTTTTATAATAAGTTAATATGCATACTAGCGCATTGCATGCAATGCATGCATATGTAGCTATCATATGCATGCCTCATATACATGCTAATATTTTTATGTTACTTGTAAGTTGAGATGGGTCGTTACATACACCCCTCCTTCAAAACACTTCGTCCCGAAGTTAGAGTTTATATAATATATCGGTAATTACTTTAGTGTTTGGTATAATCATGTAAGGATGGCGTTCTGCGATTGAATTCTTGCTTGTAATGAAAAAAGTATTTTTAAAATTTGTTTTGAACATTCATGCCCTACCCCAACAGAGTTCCCAAGCTATTCTATAATCATCCTATCCTTCCTAATCTCTTCCACTCCCATCCTATCCGTCCTCTACTAGATTATGCCATGGCATCGGCTATACCGATCTAACCATTCATAAACCTCAAGGGTGATAGTGTCGATTGTATCGACCTATTTTCCAGTAGGCATCCGGCAGTCATCATCACACGTCTAGGGGAGCGTAACTCGCACAGTCCTCCCATGACTCCAGGTTTTGGAGGATAAACGGTGGGCAACACCTCCACCCCTCCTAGTAGGATCAAGATGAACACCCTATCATGGACCCTGATTGAGCCTCAATTGTTCTTGAAGGTTTTGTCATCACGTGTTTGGTTTGGTATCCGGGATTTAACCAGAGCTTGTATAGCATATCAGGATGATGAAAACATCTGCAACATAAATACTTGTCCACACATCATAACATATGCATTGATATATTCAAATAACCTTTTCCTAGTATTTTATATTTTGTTGATACCTATGGTATATATTTTAAGTTTATATGACATACTTGGCTATGTCTAGCTGATATACGTACAATTAATTTTCACATCAAAATAGTAAAGTGTGATCACTATTATTATATCCATTTTATCAATGATAAGAAATCTATGGTTTTTCATCAAAGTCACACTTGCTCATAAGTAAGACATCATATGTAGAAATTTCATCCTAACATAATTCCTGTGGGCATCCATGAATCAACAATATGTGCAGATTTAATTAAACATACATAATAATTTGAACATACTCCTATGTAACTCTTCATAGCTATGGGGAAATTTCAAAAAATGATAGTCTCAAGAATATGGCTAGTAAAGTAAAAATAAAGTTTTTAAAATCAAAACAAGTTGGATTGGTTTTCACACGCTGTCTATATAGTTTATACAAGGTAGAAAGGAGTCATCTTTTAAAAATTTATAGGACACTAGATGAGGTCTAAGTCTGATAGTTCCTTCAGTTGCATTTGCAATTATTGAAGTTCTGGAGCCGTTATTCTTATTACTATATACTTATTTTATTATATTTTATACTTGTGATTTTATTACTCTTGTCCACTTAACCCCCCATTTATTTATTTATTTATTTTTTATTTTTTTTATTTTTTTGGTAATTATGTCTTACTTTATCTATTATACACTTTTTCCTATAATGATATTGCCAATAGTTTTATATTTGATTTTATATTTTTTTATGTATTAACGTTTATTATCCTTATTATGTGGTATCAAGTTTTCTCTATACAACAATCACTTTAGCTATCTTTCATGTATCAATTAACATATTATAAGCCCTTTAGACACCCTTCTGTACTGCCATCTTGTAGCTTATTTGACTTTTACTTCACGTTTGTTCCCCCCTTTG